>JAUZNK010054850.1:0-15514 GCA_035046665.1 Euphysa ruthae
ATTATCTTTTTGCCCAAGCAACTCAATAGTATTTAAATAGCAAAAGAATTCAATGATTTCAACAAAAATGAAGTTTACACAGGAAATATCACCAGGCAAAGAGTATGAATAGAGCTGCTGGTAACTTTCAATG
The DNA here is from genome assembly GCA_035046665.1 of Euphysa ruthae. Lineage (NCBI taxonomy): Eukaryota > Metazoa > Cnidaria > Hydrozoa > Anthoathecata > Corymorphidae > Euphysa > Euphysa ruthae. The sequence goes on from JAUZNK010054850.1 coordinate 134, forward strand.
TTCAGCCAATGTGAGCCTTATTAAAAAATGTGTCAAGATTGATGTTGCGTGACAGAAGCGTCCCTACGCGTCTTTAAACTGAGTTATAACCACTGCTGTTGACAACTATGTTATAGGAATTGTGGCTTTATCAAAAACATGCAGAGCACGCCAAATGTGGGAACCAAAGAATTTACCATATTCAAACGGTCAGTTAAGAAAAATATATAGGTTTAGCATGATTACCTTTGGTGATGGAGACACGCCATCTTTTAAAGATGGCACTGATTGTGATGCTTACACTGATTTAGGTATCATGCCCGTTAAATTGGAATTTATAGGGCATGTTCAAAAGCGTTTAGGCACTGATTTGCGCAACTTGGTCTAGGCTCACAAAGGAACCAAAGTGACAGACAGTCTGATGAACTCTTTGCAGAACTTTTATGGTTTAGCTATCAGAAATAATATCTAAAAGTTAGGTGCAAAGAAAAAAGCTGTAGGTGCTGCGTTATACCATTGTACATATTTCACTGATGATAGTCAACGTAATAGCATGTGTCCAAAAGATGAATCTACTTGGTGTAAATGGCAGTTAGATAAATTAAATGGTAATGTTATTTTTCCGATTAAGATAAATATCCCTATCAACATAATCTTTTAACCACTTAGGTTTAAATTTACGTAATTAATCTGAGCTTACAGGATATAACTGTCACCAGGAGTGATAACTTTACTTACAGGATAAAAAATTTCTTCAGCACTTTTACCTTTCTTATATTCCTACAAATCACAAATATCTACTTGATCAGGAAAATTGTAACTTTTATGAATTGATGTCAAAAACACTACTGAATCAGTCCTTTATGTTAATATTTTTTATGCTGTATAGGAAAAAAGATTTGAAAATGGACTGTTATTTTGATGTTTGTTGGTGATGACTGTTGTGTTCTGACTATCTTTCGTAGAAACAACCAAAGAAAAAAAAACTGGCATGGTCTTAACATATGGAAGAGCGCTCAACTTGGCAGAATTAGTCGTTTGAAATGGTTTGGAGCAGACAAACTGAGAATAGAATTTGATTTTAGAAACAGCATGTATTAAAGCAGAACCCACTTGGATTGAAGTAGAAAGTTATATCTTTCTATCATCAGTTGAAGACATAAAGTGAGTATAAACTTTACACTTTGCCATAGCAGAAGTTGAACTACAGACTACTTGGGTTGGTGAAACATCTTAAATACATGTTTTTGTAGATTGAAGAATTCTTTACATTTAGCGGAACAATTTTGACTGTAATTCAATTTTTTGTTTCATACCTATACTACTTTTATTAACATTACCGACAGCCTTATGTTTCAATGCCACCTTATACAACGTCCGTATCAAAGGTGCAAAATGATTAGGACTAAGTTTTAAAATGTTGCATATGATGAAAACTGAATAAAAACAGTATTTTTTGACAATTTAGGATGAGCGAGTTGATTAAAAGCCTTCCTATAATTTATTTCACAGTTGTCCGGGTAATAACATTGCATTCCATGACTTATTGCTACAGAAAGTGCTAGAATTGCCATGGGAGAAAGTATAGTTTATCGTGCGAAACCAAGACTGCTCCACTTTTAACAAGTTTTTCGGCAGTGGCTCCACTAGTGTTGTTTGAAAGAGAAACTTCAAGAACTGCTCGATAAGAAATAAACAAGTCTCGGTTATTATCCAAAATGGATACAAGTTTGGGCAGTTTAGAAAAAAATAAAGAATTTTGAAAAAGCTCAGTTGAAGAAATTAACCTCATTGTATTTACTAAGGAATTATCAGTGGTAAAGACAATGAAAAATACAAACATATCCCATCACATACGAAGAACCTAAAGTAGAAAAAACGTTTCCTGAAAGAAATAGTTAGTTTAAGATTAATTGCAACATTCTTGATGTAGTTCTGGTGAGGGTGGCGTGGATAAGGAACAGGCTTAACACAAAACATGTATTTGATTAAAATGCGATTCTGAGGGTTTACCACACACGCTGTTATCATGTGTATTACCGATCCCATTTACTTAACTAATTTTTTAACTGAAATTTTCCGGAGAAGTGGTTTGTACATATTCTAACATGTCTGCATCTATATTTCATATTTTTTTCTGTAAAAAGCATGTTAAAGTTGAAGAAAATACCTTTAAAAATAATAAACGTAATTTATAAAAACATTACCAGAGATATACATATTTTTGTCAACAAAATTGGCTTTTCGGCATTTTTCAAAATTAACTTACATCGCTAATATTTACGTTATTGCAAATATTTTTTTGTTTTCATTCCGCTATTTAAAGAATGTTCAAACCCACGTGCGACCCGTTCCGCTATTTAAAGATTGTTTAAACCCACGTGCGACCCATTCCGCTAATTAAAGATTGTTCAAACCCACGTGCGACCCATTCAACATCAATCCGGATGTCTGAATTAAATCTACTATTTAATCGTTAATCTGGAGTATCACGTGTTCAATAAAATAAGTGGAAAGAAATATTTTTCAAGATTATGTCAATTTTCCAAAAAAAAAAAAAAAAAAAAAAAAAAATGGTCAAGGAACAGTGGAGGCACTTTTACATTAACTAACCCGCATTTTTATACTAATATGAATAACTCCTACTAGATTATAGCCTTAACTTGAGTCTTTGATCTTACTATTTTACTATATGTACGTTGTGCAAAGCAACACCACCAAAGATCTAAATTTATCGTAAAAATAAAAGGAACTTCACGCCTTAGGAGCCATGCGCTGATTTGCCACGTCAGGAAACTAGGTTAGATAAGTCAAATCACAAAAAATACGGTAAAAAATGACACGGTTACATCATTATTTTTTAGTTAAAGTGATTTGTTCTCCTTAGCATTGATTAGTCCATACATGGTAACTTAATTTTTTTTTTTTTTTTAAGTCGGAAAACCCTAATTTTCCAGCAATATTCAATTTCATAAAATTAAAAAAAAAAAACTTTTACTTCGTCGCGCGACTAACTTGTCTAAACTTAAATACGCCCATAAATTTAAAGCGGCCGTACATTTGAATTACAAGTTGATTTGAAGTGAAAGAGTTTAAAAAGTTGTCTGTCACCATTTTTATTGATGACAAAGTTGAATTATATTCAAAATTGGACCATTTAAATCTTCGTATATAATAAAGTAAAGTTTGGAAAATTTAACTGCAGCATATTTGAGATAAATATATTCGTATAAGAGACCAACTTTTATGTCACTTTAAAGATTAGAAAACCTTATAAAATTGATATGCTTATAACTTGAGAACTTATGGATTTCACTCTCGGAAAATCTACAAATTAATTTTCCCTCTATAAAGATATATTTTATTTTTTGAAGTTGATCCGCTACAAGCAAAACGTCGTGAAACATGATAAAAATCGACGACTTGATATTCTCAAAGAGCTTCACTACTTCAATTTGTTTCTGACAATAAGGATCACGATCTAGCGACTGTTGACGGAAAAACACTCGTCATGGTCTAGGATCGATATACTAGACCTTCATCTTTCAAAGTTAGATTAAATTTATTAAAAAACTTAAATATTATAAACTATTTGCTTTATTTTAGTTAAAACTTCTGCTGTAAGAGGTCCTCGAAATGACACCATAAAATATATTTTCCGACAGAAAATTGCCATCAAATGCAAAAAAAAAAAAAAAACTTTTTACGTAAGTCGATCCTGAAACAATTTTTATGCGTACTAAATGTTATGAGGCTTGGTTAAATAAATTGCTTGTATGTAACTCCATGAAAGATGGAGTTACATACGTGATGTTCACTTAATGTGCTTGGGCTTTTACAAAATTGCTGAAATCACTAAAACAACGAATATCTTTTAACCAGTATCTAGTTCAAATTTTATTTAATTTTTATTATAGGAGCACTCTTGAACAAGTTTCATCAACTTTTTGTGGAAAAATCTTCATACCTTTTCAAGAAAATGCCCAGTTTCAATTGCAAGCAGGCAGCAAAAGTCCAGAAACTGCATGTTGCCAATAACCGACCTACAAGCGAGTGATTTGACAGCAATTTATGCTCTCCTATTTTTTTGTAGAACAACAATGTCATCGCTTCGATGTGGCATTCACAAGCTGTGACACAACATCAGGGATTTACCATTTGGCCAAACACCAGTTTTCAAAAGTTTACAGTCATGTAGAGCATTGCTACACCTAAGGATATTGGAATAACTACTATCAAATTATTTTAAAATCTACATTAAGAACAGCACATTGAATGAATGCAGAAAACAGAAGTACAATGAAATGGTCCTTTCTGACAAGTCTCGTATCTACTCGTCTAACCTTCCACCTTCTCCAAGAGCAGTATTTCACCATAGCCTTCGAGTATACCATCAGATTATTATGTAGAGAACCTTGAATGGCTCAGATATTCAACCTCTTAAGTAGGGTTAGAAGGTTACTGATTATCATTTAATACCGATGAAGAAGCAAGTCCATATGATCTCTTAAAGATCATCCGATGTGGATGTAAAGAAAATTATGATAAGAGATCTTCTCCTATCCAGGAAAACTGGGTAGGAGAAGAGCATCGAGGCATTTCCTGTACTAATGAGAAAGATAATAAGAGTGATGAATCTGAAAACGAACTAGAATGAGAAAAATTTTTTGGATGCTTTTAACTTGATTTTTTAGTTTAGTTATCTTAACAATTAATCAGAATAATCTCTAGTTATTGGTTGTGGGTTAGGTGTATTGTTTTTTTTTTTTTTTAATAATTGTTCTTCTAATATGAATCTGTAGAATGTGTTAGAATTTTAACTCTAGTTTGATCTACAAATTAAAATAGCAAATAATGATTAGAAAAGACACATCTCTAATAAGGTACATTATCATACCAAATTTCAACATTAAGATCTACAAATCAATAATTTTTATTCCAGAATATTGTTTTAATTGAAATTATTCCTTTTTTGTTTCGTATTCACATAAATTAGCAATCGAATATGAGTTTACATTTCATGAGGTTAAAAAAAACTAAGTTCAAATTTGTCCAAGTTTTTCTATGAATAGTAGCGTTACCTCCATTACTATCTCACGCGTAACTTTTTTTGCTCAAGGTTATCTGGTTATTCTGGTCTCAAGGTTAGTATTCGGAAAGCTGAGAAAATTGTCTTTCCAATGATGTATAATTTCTTTAATCTAAATTTTTTCTAGGTTCGACCATTTTTCAATGAATTTCTACTGGACTATTATGAAATTCTGTCGATAAACAAACATATCAAGCATTAAGAGAAAATACTTAATGGAAAAAGTTGGAAATATTGTTTCCCACAACTGTTTCTAGAAAGTATGCTGAAATGTTCTGGCGTATCGTGTAAAAATGACCTTGATAATGACAGAAACTCACCTAACGATTTCTGTGAACTTTTCGAAGCTGCTTCTACAGTGCGATAAGATATATTGAAAAACCAAAACTAGAGTTTCCTTTTACTCTGACATCGTTACTCAAGTGAATTCTGATTGGCCTTAACAAAAAACTTTCATTAAGTCTAAAAAAAAGTAGTTTAAATTAACGAAACTGCTGATTCAATTAAAAAAAAAAAAAAAAAGCAATTGCAATTGGACATATTAAATGGAAACCATGAAAAGGAGATTGAAATTTTCCTTGCATTGTCACATTTTTTCTTTAAAGACGCATTTTCAGATAATGAAGAAGATTGAATTAACATGAGATAAATATTTCAGTTGCCGGGTTACCACGAAAACTTTCTGCCATTTTTTTTTTTTGAAAAGGAATTTTCGAAGGTATTAACGTTTTTCAATAAACACTTTTCTAATAGTAAAAGAAAGCATTGTTATTTTTGAGGGATGTTTCCCCTTAACTTTCTGTGTTGTTTGATTTTTAATGAAAAAAGTGACAGGGTTTATAAAAAAAAGTCAATGATTCACTGATTTAGGTTTTATTCATGGGTAGCTGTTTATTCTTCCAAGATGATTAGCAATTTTTCTTCCCATATTCTTATAGCTGCTAAGATTATTGATTACCGTTTAATGAAAGAATCAAAATACAATATTTTTTTTTTACATTAAAAGAGGCCAAAAACAAAAGCCACATTACCAAAATGAAATTGTCTAGATTTATCACAACTTGCAGAATGTGTAAGTATTAAGAATATTTCAAATATACATACATTATTTGGAAATTTTCATATCTTTCATACAACATAATTAGTAAAAACGCCCAAAAATTATTGCATGTAAAATCAAATGTTTTACTACATGCATGTATGTATTAATATTATATAATATATATATGTATATATATATAATAACTTTTGAGCTTTGCAGACAAGAAACATTTGTTATCACATCAATTTGATGCAAAACTGATGCTCAGAGTCTACATCTTAAACTTAAAGTAAAAAAAAAAAAAAACATTTCATGACCATTACAGTATCAATAAAAAAAATTAAATTAAAAATGAATCACTTTACTCAAACTCGCTGCGATAACATGGCTTTGACAGAAACTCTCTTTCTGTCAAAGTCTACCACAAACCAACGCAAACTAACCAGTACCTAAGTTTTAATTCCAATAATTTAAAATCTGTTAAAGAAAGCGTAGTTAATTCCTTATTTAAACGTGCCTGATATAATCACTGATCCGAAAGACTTTCATATTTCTTGGAAAGATTGTTCTTCCTTACATATTGGTGAACTTAAAAGTAAAATTGTTAATCAAACCAGGACATCAACGCGCCGTAAAATATGATGATTAAAAAAACGAAATCTCTCAAAATTGCTTGGAAAAAGACCACACATTCGAATGGTGTAAAAAATCTATAATAAACACTGAATCCAGCCTTATCTCACACAAAATAAAAGAATCTATTCACTCGTTTAATGAACTCAACCATAAAAATCATATTTCGTACAACCTTCCCGAAATTTGATATCCTCTTATCCGTAAAAAATAACCTAAGGTCCACACCAAGAATGAGTTATTTACTTTCCAAAATGGCTAATTGCACAAAATTTAATCACTATCCATTACCTTTCGCAATAAAAAACTATTGCTAATACCTACAGGAGTATTTCTGATTCTACTAATTAGCTAATAAACACTGATTTATTTGTACTTTGTTTGAAAACGGGAGCAGATTGTCTTCCGAAACTTCGCCAGAATAAACAAATATTTAATTCATGTTTTTTATCATTTACCAGTAAAAAAACTCACTTTTAAAATAGGTCAAAAACATAAGTAACCTATTTATTATAACTTATTAACGTGTTATATTGACTTATCTCAATCAAACAAAAAAATTTAATAAATACATTAAAAAGCTTCAACTTCCTGATGGGCACACCTTTCTATGAAATTTCCGTTAGATAAAAATTGAATTAAATATGCACATTCAGCATATATCTATCGAATTCAAATTAATTTTAATGAAATATTTCCTTTCGATGAAATAAATTAAATATTAATCTAGTTTTAGCTTGTTTCAAACAAAAATATTCTGTCGATCATTTCGTTTGTTTTGTGATTGCCAAACGAAAAAAGCAAGAAGATTTATCCAAAATTGTTTAATGGCGTAGTAAGTATAACATAAAACTTTTTATGAATTGATTTCTTGGATTACTTAAAGTAATTACGACTAACAATTAATGCCCCCGAAACCCCTTCCTAAAAAAGAAGAACCGCCAGAAGAAGAGGAAGAGGAAGACCCCACACCACAAGTGGTACCAGAATCATTCGTACATTTAGTGAGTATCTCAGAATTGTACGCGCGCACAGGTGCTTACAAACACAGAAAAATTAAAATAGAACGTAAATTCAAATCTGACCTCGAATTTAATCTTAAGCAAGGAGATGGTTGGGGTAGATGCGATGGGATATTTATCGCAAGGATTACACTAGGCAGTGTTTACGATGTCTGTAGGCTTATGTACGTCGATGACGAAGTTATAAAAGTTAACGATGAAGACGTACGTCAATCTGATGTTGGTACAGTAATGCGTACAATATTTGATTCGACATCGCTGTCATTTACGTTAAAGATCATGACTCCGTTTGCGAGAAAATGTTCAAGGCAACGATGGAAGAAAATAAGCGAGGAAAAAGTGAGCAGTGTAGTAGATTATAAACTGATGCAAATGAAGATCGGCATACCTTTTAAAGAAAGGCACATTTACCAAGAACCTGAAGTGACAGAGGAAGATGTGGGCGTTACAAATGAAAGTGAAAAAAAGGAAGGAGTGATCGATGAAGAAGCTATTGTTGAAGAAAGCGTGACGAAGGAGGAATAAATTTCACAAAAGTATAAAAAATTTTTAATAATTTCTTAACAACATAAATATATAATATAGAAATGAAGTTGAAAATGCGTTAGTGATCTTTTTTAAAATATAAACGCTGTATAAATATAAAAATTTTCTGATAGGAAATTTATACCTTGTAAAAAAAATACCAATTACACATGCTTCAGTTAAATTTTAGTGTCTAATTTCACTGCTTGCCTGATTCCCTAGGAATTTTCAGTTGCTTTTTTTTAGACAGGAATTTTTTGGCCTTTGAGATGCAATAGCGAAAATTTTTTAGTTTTTGCAAGTCATAGTTAAATTTCAATAAGCAGAAATGTCGGTTAACTTGGAAAATATCTCGATATTCAGAAATATATATTAATTTTGCCTGAGAAATTCTAAAAAAACTTAATGTAAACAAAGATGTTGAAAATTCTATTTGTATGTATATATTCCTTTAAATTTATACTTTTTAGATCAAAACATTTTAACTAAATATTTTTGGTTAAATATTTACACCAGTAACGACCTTTAAATCACAAGGAAGTCATACATACAAACTTTTAGATATTACCAAACGACCACTTTCTTTCAGTATGTATTTTCATCTCGAATGTTAAAACTATTTCTTCTGAATTTAAGAAAACTTTTCTCTCTAAAAAAAAAAAAAAAAAAAAAAAAAAAAAAAAAAAAAAAAAAAAAAAAAAAAACCAACTTCTTCCTTTGCTTCACATTTTGTTGTGGCAGAAAACCTATTAACATATTGACTATCAAAAGTCAACATTCTAATCAGGTTCACCTTTGACCAGTCACTGGAGTTTCGTAAACCCTTGCATCCGACTGGGGGAGTGGATTGTTACCTAATATTATATCAGCAGCTTTCTCCGCCATCATAATTACCGGTCCATTAAGATTGCCGTTAACAACTGATGGCATTATGGAGGCATCAACAATACGCAAATTTTCTATTCCCCGAACACGTGTGTCACTATCTACCACAGCCATCGGATCTTCGTCGCTTCCCATTTTACATGTACAAGAAGGGTGGTATGCCGAGTCTCCACATTCACGAACAAATTTATCAATTTCATCATCAGTCTTTACACTGTAACCTAAGAAAATTAAAGGAATGGTAAGCATGCAGAATTGACAAAATTTTTCCATTAAAACATAAAAACAACGAGCACGAATAAGTTATAAGTCTACCCTCAAATGTTTCTGTTACAGGCGATTTTGACCCAAAGGGCGTATTTTGAGGGACTGGGTTCAATACGACCATATCCCATGAATAATCAATCACTAAATTTTTGACAAGAATAATAATTCCTAACAACGAAATTGTGATTTCAAGACGTGTCTACTTTCACCGAAAAAATCCAGTTTAGAGGTACCCGAGAAAAATCAAGAAAAAGTACAAAATAAATTAGCTAATTAATGTTTAATTATTAATTATCTAATAAATATGCTAACTTGAAAATTTGTCAGAGAAAAATGATATACTCATAATGATTGCAAATAACATGCTAAATTAACATTGCAAAAAGTATTTTTTATATTTAAAATTTAGATTGACTGGATTAAGAGATTGATTATTGAATATTATACATCCATGAAGTAACAACGTATGAAAAAAGAAGGATAGGATATAAATTTTGTCATCCTGTTGGCCCAAAAATTTTCGGCAAAAATTTAATATGCTGAAAAAATGACAATTTTGAAAATGATTAACAATTAGCTCCATTTGAAAGTTTTAAAATAAAATTGTATAGAAGAAAAATTAAATAGTTTGTTGTCATCGTTATTTGTTAAATATATTCAAAAAATATGGAAATTGCAATTGAATTTCGTGCTTCAATTACCTGGTTGTAATTCATCGCCACGATATGGTTCAAAGGCGTTTTGAGCCATGATTTCTCGTGATAACTTCACACATTTTCTCATATCTTGCACATCTTTATCTGTACTGAGATAGTTAGGATCTAATATAGGGTGGTCTCTGAAATCATTGGATTTCAATTTTAATGTGCCGCGACTTGAAGCATTTTGTGTCCCTGCGTGTAGCTAATATAAAATAATAAAAGCATGTTTCAAAAGAAAAAAATATTATTTCCGTAATTATGAGCGGAAAACTATATTATTTATTTAATAACAAGATACTTTGGGAAGGAAAAAATTACGTTAATAGACCCCCTTTGTAGTCCTATTAACACTAAATTATAAAAAATAAAATGAAAAAAAAATTAATAATAAACGGAATTTAGAAAAAACAAATTTCTAAAATGCCATTTTGAAAATGAAAACATGACTTTATTTTAGCTCCATACCAAAAAACACAAGTTTTCAATTAGGCCCAGTGCCTTAAAGTAAGGGTATTCAATCAGCAGCAGTTTAAAAATGTTGTTTTTAGAATCTGCATTTGAGCATATTTGTGTTCAGTATAAAAAGTTAACAAACCGTTACAGATTACAAATGGACAGACATTAGCCAATTCATAGGATTCCGCTACTTTTAATGGCAGTCCAAAAATGGACAAGATAGAAATGTGTTTCCCCATTAAAAATCTTGCGATGTAAATAAGTTCCATTTTAGGACAAAGAAAAACTATCGCTTTTTTTTTTTCTCCTTTTAAATAGGAAAAAAAATAAATCTAAGTAGAAATTGTTTTAATGCCTTGCTGTGCACTTGGGGAAAAACTTGGGGAAAAACATCAGGCCAGCCTTTAGATTTTTGGAATAATAAAATTGCTACTAACCTCAATTTTTTGAAAATATTAGAACTTTAAAAATAGGAGTTATTTACGAATATCGCAATGCCAAACATTATCCAGAATAAAAAAAAAAAACGTTTTGGCGACTCAAACATGATTAAAACAAGCGTATTATGTCTTTAAACCCAAAAGCAAACGTAGCATAGTTGCATAGATTTGCAAAAAAAAAAAAAAAAAGACAGGAAAACTTGGATCTTTAATTTAGGTTAAAACTCAAACAAAATGTGATTGAAATATTCAAGATATCATCTGGTAACAACGACTTTGAGTTGAACAACAAAAAAATAACCTGACAACATCGCGTTCCATTAATATGAATATACTGCTGAAACATATGAAAAAAATTGTAAATACTGTAAAATCAATCTAGGTATTGTCACTTTTGCATCCACTCATTACGTTAAATGCATTGAAAACTTACACATTAAAAACTTTCTTGAACATCCTTGTTTTCTCGAGCCTATTAGGCTTTTTCAATGGTGTGATTGAATTGAAATGTTATGGAACAATATATCAAATTTTCTACAGAGCGAAAATTTTATTTGAAAAAAATATCTAAAATCTTCTAAAATTTTTGTACGAGAAAGAGACATTTTTCAGTTGTACATCTTTGCTAGATTTCCCAGTTTTCGATGTCTATCTAAAAGACTCAGGTATTAGACTATAAAAAGTAAAGTAAGTCGTTAGGAATAAATTTAGAAATAGGAAGCCACTCTTGGTGTATAGAATATATAGAATATTATTCAACATTTAAAGCTAACCAGTTTTGAAATTTTGAAATTCCATGTTTAGCTTTGCGCGATTTTGAAAACTTTTCATGCAAAGAACTCTATGCCATTGCTTTTCTATAATTTCAACAATCAAATTTTTGACTTCTACACTATTCTGCACTTTTTCATTATCGTCAATATCAACCACTGAATAGTTTCAAAATCTTCACAAATGTAAAAACCACTACTAGTGCACCATAGCAACTAGCTATGACCATTAAATTTTTTTACCACCAATTGTCGTAAATCCAGGTAAAACTGTTGATATTTAAAAATTTTTTTAGTGAAATATAAACCAAACTTGTTTTATCAAATATAAGAACATTATATTCTACGTATTATAATGATCTTGTTTCTTGTAAATAGAAATCAATTCGATTGTCATCAATCAGATTGACATCTGGTTTGAAAACCAGCACTTTAATCACTGTGCAATTTAGCATCTAGTTGTTTATACACAATTTTAAACTAATTTTTAATTCATCAGCATTATTGGGCTTTATGAAAACATTGTTGGGCTTTATGAAAACATTATTGGGCTTTATGAAAACATTATTGGGCTTTATGAAAACATTGTTGGGCTTTATGAAAACAGTTTCAGCTGATAAATTCCTAAAATTTGCTCTGTATCTTAGTAAGTCTTGTAAGACTGGGATTAGCGAATATCAAAACTTTAAAATCCTCTTATAGCTGTGGTAAACTACGGCAAAAAAAAAAAAAAAAAAAAAAAAAAAAAAAAAAATCACAGCAAAATTTTTGTTCTCTTATTTACACTTAATAAGTTGAACGGCAGAGTGTGCATATCTGCCTTCTTCCTGTCTTGACAGTGGTTAATGAATGCACTTTTTAGTGTTTTGGTATTCTCCCCACGTATGCTTCTTAAAACATTGAGCCATTTTTTTTTCAAATAATTTTGCGATTTCTTTTTCATTGACTTAATTAAAGGCCAAAGGTACCTGCATCAAATTTTGAAATACGTTAGTTAAGAGGGTATCAAAAGGAGCCCTCTTGCTTATTAAATTCTTCAGTAACATTTATTTCTATTGAATTAGAGCTTGCGATCAAAGCTACAAGAATGTTGCAATAAAAAAAAAATTGATTAAAAATTAAATGTATTTGATAATCTCAGAGGTATCCATACCTGAGAAGATACAGAATTCTATCTATTGAACAAGACATTGGGGCAGATGGGTGTTCAATATATAATGACCTCAATATATAATGAGGGAAATTTAAATCTTTAAAACTAAAATCTTGTTTTAACTTTGAGCTGTTACAAATATGAACCGTACTATATCTCAAAAAAAAAAATTTTTTTCCACTACATGGAATAATCTTGAGCACTATAAAATCATTTTTTCATTTTTTTTTTTTTTTAATGAGAATAATTTGTCGATTCCTTCAACAATTTTTTTACTTTATGAAAAGCTAATGTTTTGGTATCATTACACCAAATTTTTGAACTTCAGACCAAAAAAGAAATAAGCATAATAAACCTGCTTTATCTTTGGTGGAGACTAACCTGATAAGCATGTCCATCTGGAAACTTTCTACCATGATCTTTAATAGCAAATGGTAAGAAATGTAACTGTATGTCCGGGTGACTAATACCTTCATCTGTACGAATAAAACCACCCGCATCTAAGCTATTGGTTGCACACTCCCCTGTTTTTGTAAGGAACCATTGCGAGCCAATAACTGGCATGTACCATAGACGTGTTTGCTTGTACAGTGTTATAGGTTGTGTACAATGCTAAAGAAAATATTATCCTATTATCAACTCCTTTTGGATATTTTCAAGATTTCCTAATTCATTCAACGCGTCTATGAAAACATAAAAAACACAGCCTTTAATTTCAGGACACTGATAAACTTACCCTACTTGGGAAAATTCAAAATATCTTCATAAAATAACGTTTAAATATAAGGATATCAAATACCATAAAAAAAAAGTCTAACAGAATTAAGAAAAATGATTTTCTGGGAACTAGTGAAGCTTCTTGAAGTAAAAATAATTAAAAAAAATAGATATATATTTTTTTTACATTTATGTTAAAAACAATAAACTATATTTATATTAATATTAGTTTTGTTAGATAGGTGTTATAAATAGCTTTCCATTGATATATGACATGACTATGCATCATAAAACAGACCTGTTATTTCTGTCAAAATGTCTCATCCATAAAACAAAAAAAAATATGCATGGAAACTTTACAAATAAAAAATACACCATACATAAAACTAATATTTAGTGTGAAAGCTTTCAAAACAATCTTTTGGATTTAGATACACATCCCACATACTACACTTAAGCTTCGTCTTTTCTCTGGACCCTAACTCTCTACGTTCAGCACAATTCCGGTCATCCTTACACCAAGTAACGAGTATTGAAAATGGTGTTCGGTTTCTTTACGATGTGCAATTTGTGGTCATCAGATATGATTTCCTGTGCTTTGCTAACAAGTTGATCTATAACGGACTTTTTGAATTTTAAAAGATACCTTTTTTGATATCTCACTTTGTGTAAGGCAAAACAAAATATAAGAATTTGTCTGGTTAACTTCAAAACACTACAAAAACATTCTTTTCCATAATCAAAGTTTTGCGGTCAAACATGTTGTAGTATGAAATCATTTGATCCATTCTATCACAACCGTTCATTATATTATTGTAATCATACACAATATTCGGTTTGGCAATAAATTCACCTCGCTTATCTGGCTATCTGACTTATTCCCTTGAATCGCATAAATTGATACAATAACTACCAGTTTTTTTGCTTTTTTGTCTTTCCACATACGAAGCATGATACCTTCCTTGATTCTAAAATACTTAGTTTCAAGGTGTTTTATTTTAGGATTTTTTATCTCAGCTGGAAAGTTCTTACAGCTAGTCATCAATGTACCTGTGTAATAAAATTTATTAGATGAAAGCTAAGTAATGAGTTTATGGTTCGTGTAATACCGATCTGCAAAAATATGATGCCTTGGACGAAGTGGACAAAGAAGATACTCAAATATCTTTTCAGATTGCCCGATGCTTTGTGATGCCGAAAGAAATTAATAAATTGTACACATATCCAGTAATTGAGTTACACATTCTGAATGTTTCAATATGGTACTTCTCCGGTTTGGCCAGGTTATACATTTTAAACCGTGATCGCCTTTTCCACTTCACAACCATTTCATCAAGATAGAGATCTTTCTCTGGATAAAAGTCTCCTCGAAAATTTCCTAGTAAGGCATTCAAAAATGGTTCTATTTTGTCTTTACTTGATTTCTCATCATTGAGAGAACTTGCATGTAAAATTGTCGAGTATATCGTTTTAAAAAAGTTGTGGAGAAACATTTCATGATACTTCAAGAGATAAAACGCATTTCATGAGTTATAAGATTTTATTTGGTGACGTTTCAGGAGTCATAAGGAGACATAAAGATAATTTCGTGCAGTTTTTCCCTTTTTTTTTTAGTATATTTCTTATTATCGTTTCTTTTAGTACAAAAAACTACCAATTTTTAACTTTCTTTATTACATCATATTTATATTGGTGTTTAATT
>JAUZNK010054861.1:0-15514 GCA_035046665.1 Euphysa ruthae
GTATACAAAACTAATGTTTAACCTTGAAAATGATAATTGTATTATTGAAACATGTCGGTTAATAAACTTCGTATAAAAATTGTTGATGTATTTTTTAAAATAATTGTATTGTTTGAACATATCGGTTAATAAACTTAGTATAAAAATTGTTGTTGTATTTTTAAAAACTAGTTCAAAATTTATGCTTTTACGCTAATTTGGTAATATTAGACTTTTTATCAAATTTTAGCACAAAGTCACATTTGACGCATGGTGTAAAAGTGAATTTCTAGACGAAAATCGCAAAAATTATGGCAATCCCAAATTAGTACGGACTTGTCACTTTAATCCCATAGCACAAGCAAAGAAAAACTTTTATTTTTTTAATTTCTAAGTCTATAAGTCTATTAACCAAAAGGTAAACCCAAAATTGAGTGTACCAAGGGCGGTGTAACCGTATTTTTAATTGCTTGTGGTAATTTTTTCATTCATTAAGGTGTCCTAATTACGTGTAAGTGTCATAATACTTTGTTACCTAGGGAAGAAAATAGTTTGGAACATATTTTTGTAGAACTTATTTTCACGAGTAAAGACTTGTGAATTCTTTAATATTTAATCTATTTGTTTGTGTTATGAGAATTACATTGTATTGTTTATTTATTTTTCTTTTCACTTGATCGTTCAAATGCTGTTTACCAATTTTTTTAAAAGAATGGATAATATCGGGGAGGAGAGATGATTTAATATAAATAAATATTGTGTCAAATGCAGGTATGCAGTTCACCAGCAGACCTGTGCATGAATCAGCAGCAAGGATATGTAACATTGTAACTTCAAAAGACTTTGTACAAAGAAATTCATTTAATCTGGAATCAAAAATTTAAATTTTGGGTTAGTAAAAAAAAATCTGAAAAATACGATGTATTTAAAACAAAAAACAAATACAAAGCAAATATTTCTGTATTCATTTAACCCTTTAAGCGTAACTGCCATAATAATACGGCGATTCTGTTTTTCACAACATCGATATTGCCATAATAATACGCATCAAGAGTGTGTGCTGGTTAAGGCTTCTGTGTATTGGTAATATTGACCTTCCGCCTTTCAAACTTAGATTCTAGAATGTTCTGCGGAACTTTTAAGCCCAAAATAACTTTTAAACAGCTATTATGTCAAAAATTATTGCATTTTAAAAAAAACTAAAAATGGCAATGAAAAAACGGTCACGTTCTGCAGAAGAAGTCACAGATTTTGTCCTGAATTATAACTCAGATCTTTCAACTTTGAATGATTTCTCTTTTGGTGATAAAAAAGAGTTCGTCATTGATTCAGAAATGGATGAATAAATTATTTTAGACGATTATAATTTAAACTTTTAAGGTGAACTATTTGAGGAAGAAAAAAAAAGAAGAAATTTTTGACACTCCTCGGCGTCCAATTTGCTGCTGTAAGATCTCAACCTACCTTTATAGGAGAGTCCTTACACAAGAAGAAGAAATCTAGTGAATTTTATAATGTATTATGGGAGGATGGAGCCCCCAGTAGAAGGGATCAATTGATTTAATTTTAGTGGGGATCGAAAAGTACACCTAGCTGACATGTGTGGAAATAAATAATGGTGATCCATAAGAAATGTTTTTATTTTTGATAACTGAGGAACTCAGATCAGTCTAATCAGTATTTCAAGCAGTCAACCAGCCATATGATTAGAGTGTTTTCATAGCCATCACATGTAGTATGGTATATTTCATTACAAACAGATATGAACCATTGGCCATTCATTTCTCATGATATCCGATTATATATAGCACCAACCCTTTAACGATGTGTTATAGTCAAGCCTTAAATTCATTTGTCTTACACGTTGAATAAATTATGGTACCAGGTCATAAAAGCATGACATCACAACACATTTAAAAAAAGTTTTTAAAAAAGGACGCAAAAATTAAAATTAATTAAATAAAGATAAAATAAAATATTAGAACGTTTATCCTTGATACATACAAATATCTTCACGTCTGCTAAATAATAAAATTTACAGAAATAAAAAAATTCTGCAACGAAAATATTATGTTGAAAAGTCCTAAATCTAACTCACAAATTTTACAAATATTTCTTAATTATGTTTTTTTTTTTTTTTTGATATCAAGAGGTTGACACACCTGTTTATGTTTGGTAATTAATCAAATTACAATAGCATGTATATCATGTCACAAAATTTTTTAGTACTCCTTCAATTTATCAAGTTAAATTTGGAAAAAAAAACAATCATGAATTTGATGAGGCTTAGCTTGTGCTTTCATTTTCAACCAATAAATTTAAATGAGATTGTGAATATCTTGAGAACCATTAAAGATTTTTTGAAGGAATAAAGATTTTTTTCAGCTCTTCAAAATAAGATGAATTTGTTTTCACTGCCAAAGGAATTAAGTCACTTCATTAAAAGTTTCAAAAAAAGTTCTTGTAAACAATAAGTCATTTTTGGAGGTTTGTAAACTTTTACTCTCCATTAAAGTTCGTTTTTATTAACCCTATATCTCTTTCATTTAAAACATAAAATAATGATCATGTCGGTGATATTTTTGATTTACATTTTTTTGAGTAATATTACTACTAACCTGAAATTTTTTTATTTGAGCAATTATCCAAGAAAATTATTGTTTTATAAGAAAATTTTGTGTCGTTGATAATCCGTTGATCGTTGTTAATCGTTAATAATTTTTTACAGGATATTTAGGAGTAAAAATTTCCTTCCATAACTTTAAACATTAACAGAAATTTTCCATTAAAAAAAAAGATCGACTTTATTTCGACCAAACCATGCTGTGTTGAGAAATGATGAAGGTAATATCACATTTTCCCTTTTAAAATCGAGATCATCTTTTTGCGCAACACGCCTTGAAGATTGTACTTATACCTCACTCAATAATGGCATATTTCCTGCAAAGCTTAACTTGGCTAATATTTTTTCACTTTTAAAAAGGGCAATACACACATGCACAAGAAAGTATCGCCCCAAAATTAAGTTTCCTGAGACCTGTGGAAACAAGCCATGTAGTCCGAATCGTGCTCAGGTCGACAGCTAATTCAAGGTACGGGATTGGTGGGTTAGGGAATATGGTTGCAACAAGTGAAGTGTGAGATTGAATTGAATAGGAGGAAAGAATATACAAGGGTGTCAGCTAAACGAGTTGGACCAATGGGCAAAGCCAACATTTTAACTTAGGGAACTATACCTATAACATTATGCGAATGGGAACGTTGTATTTCTATTATTCGCAGACTTAAAAGATATACTAGGAGTGGAATGTTTTTTTTTTTCATTGGTTCCTCTTATTTAAATAATTAATTCAACCAAAAAATCAAGTCACCAGAAATGTTGTGAGCAAAACAAAACCAACAGAATAGCCAGCCAACGGCCTAATAACAAAAAAGATGTTACCGTTTTAATTATTAGAATATTTTTGTTTAGAAATAAGCAATATTTTAAAATTCTTTTTTTCTAACATTAAAGAACTTTTTTTATGTTCTTTTCAGAAACACTTGACCTCCATCTGCTTCTGACTTAAGAGATTGTAAAAAATTATATCTACCCAAAACAAGATTTTTAGAGAGATGTCACTGCTGAACTATCAAAAATGGCAGGCAACTATTTAGATCAAGAACAATATTCTTTTTTTCGATGAGATGAAATTCCGGGAGGATCTTATTTGAGACAACACTCTAGCAACCTTAATGAATATACTTGCTGGAGTAAAAACGAAGTGAACTTCGCTGCAGTAAAGTGACAAAATGAAATTGCTTCACATGTCCTTGTAATTCTTGTGAGAAGCATAGTTAATCAGTTATAATTATTCTCTTTGTGTAACTTTGCTAGAATGATTGTAACATCTGTTCAACTTTTTCCTTTGTTCTGGAAAACAGTTGGTATTCTTGAAGATCAGCGTAATTTAAAATTTGTCAGTGTCACAAGTAATGGTGCCTTTTCAAATGGTAATATATATCGAATGACCAGAGTCAAGGATTCAAATGTTAATGCGGATGTTACCTACCGCACACGTAATATTTTGGCTGAAGATGAGAGATATATCTTCTTTATTTCTGATCCACCTCACTTAATAAAAACTGCCCATAATTGTCTAGCACACACCGTAAATGGTGATAAAAGTACACTGTTAATGTGGAATAGTGGTGACTACCTTGTTTCGGCCTCCATATCTCAAAACTGTTTACGGACGATCTTGATAGTGGTTTAAATTTAGTTCTAAAAATTACCCAGTGGTAACATAAATTTGTCACCTTATTCTGTTATGAACATTAGACTTGCAGCTCAAAAACTAAGTATATCGGCCAGTGCTGCACTAAAATCTTTGGACCAGTAGAGACAAATGGAACAGCCCAATATTGTGATAATGGATGAATTTTTTGACTGCCTTAATGTTCGCAACACCACAGAAGGAAGAAATAAACGTAAACCATTCTTGGAACCATTTACACCAACTGATAATTCTAGATTCGATTGGCTTCTCAAAATTTTTTCCCATACTTCGAAAATTCGTCTAGGTCAATTGAAATCAAACCCGGTTGTGCGTACACCCCTGAAAACAAAGCAATGATGTTGATTTTAATGGCAGATAAACAAAGGTTTAAAGATGACAATGTACTCAACGAATGGGCTTATACGGTACCTTTTACAAAATAATTTCATACACGTATTACCTGAGAGATTTTGCTAAGATCTGCTTTAAAACTGTTTTGGTCAACAAATCAATGGTACACCGAAGAGACAACCCAAATATGAAGATGTTGTTTTGTTATGAAAACACACAATTCGAAACACCAAAATTTTTAAACCAATCACAAGGAACTGTCGAAATGATGATGTATTCAATGACATCACTGAAGAACATGTTCCTTGTCTCAAACAGAAGTGAAACAAAATAAACACTGAACATTTTTATAGCCATACATGTCGTTTAAACATTATTTTTTATCTCTCTTAATTCGCTGGTTAAATTTTCAAGTTACTAAGTAGGAACTAAGAAAACAGCTCAGTGAGTGCTTTCCTTGAAAACATGTGTATTGACTTGTTGACAATATTTTGTCAGTTGCCTAATAAGTTGTCTAGTAGGCACTTAAAAAAAAGTTGAGCGAGTGCTTAAAAACAAAAACATTATTTGGTGTAACACAAAGCAAGTTGCCTTGTAGGAGCCTCGGAAGAAAGCCGCTCAGTGAGTACTTTTATCGAAAATATAGATGCAGATTTTTTGTCAATCTTTTTAAGAAATAAGGTAAAATAATTTAAAATTTTTCTGGACAAAAATTATGGTGGTTGAAGTACTCATTTTTATAAAAAAAAAATTTCTTCTTACATAATCAATAGTTAATGAAAATAATTTAAATTGGTAACATTTTATTCGCATGATTTTCTTATGGTGTCATTTTATGCACCTGTCAGTTCTTAGCTTTCCTCTGAAACATGCCAAAAGATATATAATATAGCTGTACGGTGAGCAATATGTTATATGATTGTTGTTTGGACTATTAACTCAGCTCTGCGGACCTACCCACAATTTGGGGGTTCCTTTTGGGAATATTTTATTGCGATTTAAACTTTTGTTACTACTCTAGTTTAAACTACGCTATGAATCCTGGGTAATTATTTAGTTATGCAATGCTGCTTAATTGTAAACAGCGATGAAAAGTTATCCACTACGTAATATTACTTGAGATGCAGAATATTGGGTAATTATTTAGTTATATAATGCTGATTAATTGAAGTGGTAACGGGGACGACTGAATTTCCATTATGTATTTGTGCTACGTAAAAATGGGTGCCAACTAGGTAGGGGGGGATTTAGATCTTTGGCGATCAAAGGAGCGTAAGCCCTCCCCACCAGGTGCCACCTCCAGGGCTATTGTGGCTTTAACCCTCAAGTGGGAAACCTTATGGACCTCTAGGAGATTTATTTGCATACATAAACAGTTGGAGAAATAATAATCTAGGCGAGGATGGCTTCACATAAATAAACAATTGAGCAAGTACTAATGTAGCCGAGAAAAGTTTTACGTACATAAACAATTGGGCAAAAGTAAATATACCTAAAACAGTTTCGCGCAGATATATAATTGGTAATTGTAAATCTACACCCCTCATTGTCAGCAGCTCCGAAACCTTGGTTTTCTTCGATTTAAATTAAAGCTTTGAAAACTGTTAAGTTTTAAAGGTTAATTTATGTTGATGTGGCTCAGTGTGTTTATGTGTTCTAAAAAGAAGCTTTAAAAACTATTAGGTTTAAAATTTTAGCTTATGTTGATGTGGCTCAGTGTGTTTACTTGTCTATTTAAAACATCAGTTGCTTTGGTGGTCTGAGTTCGAATCACCTAGCTATTAAAATTTTTTTTTTATTTATTTAATTACAACTACAAAGTTATAAAAATTAATGACATAGGCGTTTTTTCAAGTAAGTATTAAAATAAAACCTTGATGTGCCATCATAATTGTTCAAAAAATATATTCAAAATTGTACCTATTTAACTATTTTACTTAACCTATTTTATGCACCAAAAGTATTCAACACAGCTGATAGTGTGAGATATAAATAAGAAATCCATTATATAATATATGTTGCATTTGAAGGTGACCAGTCTATGTGGGTGAGCATAGACTGGAACAAGATATCACGTGCCTGTTACCCAGTTAATGATTAGATTACGGGGGAACACTCATAAAATATCAAAATATCATGTGCCTGTTAGCCGGCTAATGGG
Source organism: Euphysa ruthae (assembly GCA_035046665.1). NCBI lineage: Eukaryota > Metazoa > Cnidaria > Hydrozoa > Anthoathecata > Corymorphidae > Euphysa > Euphysa ruthae. Next base: position 6,751 of record JAUZNK010054861.1, read on the forward strand.
GATGTGAAACAAGAATAAACTATTAAAAACCCTCTTGGGGTCAGATAAATTTCAATCCCAAGAATCTTCTCGCTCGAGTTTTGAATTTAGTTAATAAATAGTAAAAAATCTTCAATAATTAAGTTAACCACTTTTTAAAATATCTTTTTTTTTTACCTAGGTAATGATAGTTTCAAAATATTCTAAGATTTTTTGAGTCTTTACATATTATATCTTTATTGAAGGCAACAGTTGTATACATTTATTATGCATACATATATAAAACAATAACAAGCATGTAAATTCATTGTTTATTTATTACATAAGTTTTTTTTTAAAATTTGAATGCATTCTTTTGCTTGATTAGCATGGAATTCAAGACGTTAAATTCGACCGACGTCTTTAAATTTAACTGAAACTCGTGTTGACTTATTAAGCCATCTTCAACGACCTTAGTGACTACTTCTGCAATTGAATTGAGCTATTATTTTTTGAGCTTTTATTCTTAGTCGATTAGAAGCAAACTTTGTGACAGCACTCACAAAACCGCATCCAGCAGTAAAACGTTGATAACCCAATTATATTTGTTCACAAGGCTTTTATGTGAGTCAATCTTGGCCTTTAGCCGGTCTTTTAGTTTGACTAGCTGTGTCAATTGGTTGTCTGCTCCAGACTCAGGCATATCATGGGTTTTCTTTAGTGTAGGATAGCTGAGGGTATCTATTTATTTTGTCAATTTTTATATTATAAGGCTCATTTCTTGAATACGGTCATTCGGTACAATAACTGCTACATAAGTCCCACCCATATCCTTTGACCATCTTACCGGTCTTGACATACCGATGTGCCTTTTTTGGATCTCTGGTATCAAAACTTAATGCCATTTTAATGACCCACCTTTGGCAGTGTAGCAGGGACGATCATAGCAAACCTTATCCAACCATCATATGTTGCAGTAATATATAGAACACAGCATTTCTCCAGTGTCCGGAAAAATGCTAAAACTTCAAATTTTCCAAAAAAAAGTTGTTGGAAAATGTTGAATTTCTCTATATAATTTCGATGTGGAAAAATTAAACGGAACAGACATTTCAATTTCCACTAAGTATTCCAAAAAATCTTCAAATTTCTTCATTGTGAGAAACTCTTAATTTTTCTTGAGAAAAATCAAAGAAAACTTAGAAATCAATTTGAAAATTGATCAAAATCTCATAGTAAAATTTATGGAAGATTGTGAAATTATATTATAGTATGAAAATGCTGGAAACAATAAAAGCTTCGTAAAACCTTATAATAATATATAATATACATTATGTTATTTAATTTAAATATATTAGATATAAATTATAAATATAAATAAATATAATATAAATTAGTATGTAAAATCTTTATGTAATATAAATAATGTATAAACTAATTTATTCCAAGAAGTTTTGTTTAAAAACTTTTTAAAATCTAGTTTGAGGGAACTTCTTATAATTTATTTAGATTTATATTTACACGATAAAATGCTAGGACTACTTTAAACTAAGAATATTAATAATCGTTTCTGTTAAAAAATGCAATGGAGCTGGCAAACTTTTGAAATGCTGTAAATTATCGTAAGACTGCAGTAAAACTAGTCTAAGGTTCGTCAGACTGTAAGCTGAAAACTAAGCTCGTCTACTTTAAACTAAAATCAACGAAACAGCAAAAACATTTTGCATGGATTTTGTATTCTATCTTGTTTTATACTGACCGTAGAATAGCCTTATTAATTTTTAGTCATGTTTAGTCATCAAATTAAATCAAATTATTAACATTAATTATATTAATTATTAATTATTAGTCATGTTTAGTCATCAAACGAACAAAGGGCTTGAGGACAGAATATTATTTGAATTTGAACAATTTTTCTCAGCAGCTTTGTTCACTCCTTGCTTTTATTATAAATTATGTGATAAAATTTCAATCAACTTACCTCACCTCAAAATTTTCCAGAGGATTTAAATGCAACAAAAAAAAAATTCAAATTATTGTCCCTCGGCGCTACTTTCGCTCTCTAAAATCGAGGGTTTGACTTTTTTCATAGGCAAACGCTTCATTGGCGAATCAGCTGGAACTCTTTTCTTACAGACTGCTGACATTGAATTGTTTATCTATGCAAAGACTGTGGCATTTTTTGTTTTTAAAAAAATTTGTTTTTCCCAATTTTACTCCCAGAAAATTACTTTTTGAAAAATTCTAACAGTCATTGTATGCACTTTGTGACTATCATTTATCTTGACTAATAAAAGCAGCATGTCATTATTTCTTGGTTTCCAGTCTGCAGTCTCTTTTGGAAACTTTTACACACTTTACACCCTGACTTGTTTTTTTAGGATTTTGTATATTGGGTAAAGTTTTTTGCAACCTTCGGTTTTTTTTTTAACATGTGTCAAAAGTCTGAAAAGGTTGCTTTTGTTTTTCACGAGTTATAAATCATTTTGTATAATATAATTTTTATATTACAGTGTTTTTGTATTATATATAACATTTAACATTATTAAATTGTTAGATTATATTAGTTTTTATACAACTACTTTGTAAAACTCAAACGTGAAATAAATATTATATTATCTAACTTATTTTTTTCCAGTCCGATGCACCTGAGGTTTGGGAATGTGAAGAAGCTCTTAACAAAAACTTTCATGACGAGGATAACAAGTCGAAAATTTTCATGGCTATCAAAATTATAGTTAACCTGTTAAGCATCTGAAAGATGAAGTTTTACGTATCGGATAAATGCTTTGACTGCCTATTGTATTTGAAGAAATTGTTTTTTCGAATGGTTGCGTTGTTTATTCCATTAGCTGACCCTCAAGCCACTGTGGAAAGATTCCCCCATAATTTGTAGTTATAATACTTTACTTGGATATCACAAGGATGAATTTATAAAGTTTATTTGCTGACAAAAGTGTCATGAACTGTAAACATGAAGCCTCGGTTACTGATAAAAACGGGACATCAAAGTCAAAACTTTGTGATTTGGTAGGTTCTCCAAATCACTCGCAATCTAAAATGCGCTTCCTATGTGGATCAACTTTGATGAAAACGGTGATAAAAAATGACGGTCAAGCAACTTTTTTATACCCGGAAAAAATATATACTTACCAAAAATTGAAGACCTCTTTGGAGAGAACAATTAACCAGAACGATATTTTAGAACTAATAATAAACCCAATCATTAACGTAAGCGGTAACGATTGCCTCCACGTTATTTCAAATGGATTTTTTTGGAAGCAATTTCGTGACATTAAGAACAAACACTATTTCAATGATTCTTTAAATCTTGCAGGAATACTTAACGTTTCAGCCTTTCTCCAACTCAGAACTCTCCCTTGGTGTCATTTTAGTAATTCTGAATTTGCCTAGAGAGTTACGGTTTAAAAAGAATATGTCATTATTTTGGGAATCATACCTGGACCACAAGAATCTGAATTGTTAATAAACAGTTTTTTAAAACCATTTGTCGATGATTTATTTTCATTTTGGGAGGGAGTCTATGTGAAACAAAATAGGGAAGATGCATATTACATTTTGTGCTCATTTTTATATTGCCATATTTACCTGCAACTCGAAAATGCTGAGGAGTCTTATCATATGTTGTAAGGAAAGGTATTGGTCTTTTATATATTTATAGGAAATTTAGTTACAATTGATTCTAAAAAAGCTGAAATAAAAACGTGGTTTGTAGCTAAAAAGTTATTTCGAAGTTTGTAGTGGTATTCCTCAAAATATTTTTCTTCTTTTCCAACACGCATTACTAAAAGTAAATTCATTTGTCCAAAATGCATATCTTTATAGGTTACAGAAAATGTCTGAAAGAGTTTATTCGGAAAGAAAATGAAATGGAGACGATCATCGCACTGATGCATTTGAGTAGTTGAGTGCAGAGACAATAACTTCGAAAAAAGAAATGGAATCAGCAACTGATGTTAGGTATATCATATTTCATGTTAGTGACCACATGCACAATTTGTTACTTGGAACGGCAAACAGGGTTTTAGTTGTTTGGTTAGAGACTGGAGTGTTAAAAATAACAAAATTGAGAAAATTGAACGTTTGATTGAGAAACTGGTTGTACCTTCAGATTTAAGAAGAGAAGTAATGTCTATGAACTACTGTAAAACAATGAAGTCTAGCGAATGGAAAAATTGGGTTATTTAATATTCCTTCTTTTGTCTTATTACCAAAGAAAACTTTAATCTACGGCAAATGTACGAGATTGTAAAATTTTTATAAAGACTAGCATAACTCATGATGAAACTGCTTTGGCACATAGGTTGCTTAAATTGTTTTGTGAGTGATTTTAAATCGTACTTGGACCACAGTACGTTACTCCAAACATTCACTTACATATTAAAGATTGCGTTTTAGATTATGGATCAGTCTATGAATTCTGGTGCTATAGTTTTGAGAGGTACAGTAGAGTTCTAGGGAGGTTTCACACGATCAATCGTTATTTAACCATAGCTATTATGAGAAAATTTATAAGCGGTATTAGAGCAATGAATTCGTTTAAGCAAATGAATGTTGATGGAATTTCGACTTTAAAGATTAATTTAGAATGAAAACTTTTCAAGGACGCATAATGATGTAAATTACGAGGTTTAAAAGTTTGCTCAGACCTAACAAACTGCTCGTTTGGAAAAGGAAATGATATGTAACAGTAAATACAAAGGTGAGTTTGGGAGAAATAGGTATGTAGTCATTAATGTCGTCTCAGAGTTACTTTCAAGCATTGTCGTTGAAGTTATTAAAAATAGGGTCGTTGTTGAAAACCCAAATTTATGTGTTATTGAAACAGAGTATATTTTTATACGTATCAGTTTGTTTGAGCATAACTTAGAAAAACATTTTACGGACGGACATGTCCAATAAAACTATGGAGTATTACTGTAGAAAATACTGGACTCGTTCCTTTACATTTTGCTCAAAGAAAATTCTCATTGGTTAAATGAAAACAGTGTTTTAATCCACTCCCATTTGCAAATTGACGCTTGAGCGCAAAAAGCTCAAGAGAAAATTGCTCAATAGCGTTTTTCTCTTAAGCTTTTCGCGTTTCCATGCCACAGAGAATTTTTAAGAGATTTAACATCTTCATTAAAACATTGTAGCTTTATCAAGAAAATAGCATTTTGTTTGAAACTTACAGTTTTAATTATTTCGTTGTGGCTTCAAGTTATAGTAAAACAAAAAAGAAGACAAAGAACGTGGATTAAAAAATTGTTTCAAGGAAGACAAGGAAAAGGCTTGTTAGATTCTTTGATAATATGATGTTAGTTCCTAGAATAAACTGTAAAACTAGTTCACAGAATAATGTAATGTTAGATCCCAGAATAAACTATAATGTTAGTTCACAGAGTAATGTAATGTTAGTTCCCAGAATAAACGGTAACGTTGGTTCCTATAAACTGTGATGTTAGTTCACAGAATAAAATAGTTATTGTTTTGAGAACTTTTTTAATTTTATATTTTGTTGAGAAAAAGTAGTTCTAATCTTTCCCAACCACTCGTGTAGTGGCAGCCAAGTGCAAACCCAACTTAGTGCACTGGGTGTTGGGTTCATATACGCTGGTGGAGAGTTGAAGCGATTGATCTCTAAAGTGAGTTTCCAGCCCCTAGTTTTTTTATGAAGGAGTGGAGAGCTTATTTGCCCTTTCTCCATTAACTCTTTTTTTGTGGCCTCGTCGAGCTCTATGGTTTTTTTCTGCTTCCTTGCACGTACTTCCATTTTCGAACTTTTTCTAAAACAGAATGAAACTTGCCTTGACTTAATAAGCCATCTACAAGCGTCTTCCTGACTAGTTCTGCAATTGAATTGAGTTTGCTTTCTGCGAGAATGCATATCTGGTCGAACTTTTGAGCTTTTACTCTTAGCTGATTGGAGGCAAGTTTTGTGCCAGCATCCATGATTGGATCGACTGGTGCTGCGATCACAGTTGCTAAGAGGCCTGTTCCAACGCCACCGAGAACGACGCCTAACACAGCAGCTCGGATATCAACATTGTCGATAATGTTGATGACCTGAGTATATTTGCTCACAAGGCACGGGTGTCAAATTAGGCCTTTAGCCGGTCCTATGTCAATCATTAGCCTGCCCCAGTGTCAGACATAGTACGGATTTCGTTTAGTGTATGTACAGCTGAGGGTATTTATCTACTTTCCCCATGTTGATATTGTAAGGGTCATATCTTCAATATGGTCCTTTGGCACAATAAATGCTAATTCCCACTCCTCTTTTTTGATCATTTCACCGGTCATGACATACATACATATGGCTTTTTGGGATCTCTTGTCTCAAAACTCAGAGCGTTCATGCCTTTAATTTTTATGCTTCAATGACCCTCTTTTAGGAGTGTAGCAGGGGTGATCGAAGCAAACCTATTACAATCATCATATGCTGCGTTTATATACAGGAAACGGCATTTCTCCGGATAGTTCTTCAATTTTGTCCTGCCGTGGCCACTAACTGATCCACCCCATAAAAGCATCAATGGAGAGAGATACAGCCATTGTTATTTTCAATACTACTTCCATTGGGTGCAATAGTTAAATTTTTTTTCTCCAGATCATTGCTCACCTGGTTCTCCTTTAGAAACAGATGGTTCACGTTCTCCTGGGTCACCTATAGGACCGGGAGCATCAGAAGGTCCACACTCACCGTGTTTTTCTTTAGAACCAAAAAGGCCTAGGTCTCTTTTAAGCCCAATTGGCCCTGTTTGACTGCGTTTGATTATAGTGCCATCAGGCTTAATATCATCTCCAAATATATTCACCATTTCTTATATCTTGGCTGCATTTGGGTATATGAGACACCGTTGTCTTCATCTAAATCGCAAACGTAGATCGGTATAACTTGAGTGACATAGATCAACTATTAGAGGTCTAGGTTGTTTACTGGTCGCATATTTATAGGTTATATGGTCGCATAAAGCGATCTATGGCAGCAGGGTAAACTTAGGATTTGTCTAAAATAATAGCCTTAATGACGCACCTTTACATCTGGATTTAAGCAAAACTAACCAATCGTAAATAGTCGTTAATTTTATTTACATTATTCAACGTCTACAATTGGTTAGTTATGACAATGCTAAATATTTTCATTTGTTGCTTTTAAACTATGATATTTCAAACATTCCACATTACACGTTTTTGATTGGCCGTTTTTAAACAATGAATAATATGATAGAGAGCATATAGTCTGGTTGTTTGCCGTTTTTCTTTGGTCGAAAGGTATTTTTTTCTATTTGTTTAAAATGAAAAGTTTACTCAGATCCTGTTCATACCATACCTTCACCTCATTGTTAAATGATTCCTCCTGCTGCTCCTCCTCTTCCTATTCAAAGACGACGTTCTCTATCTTATACTCATTGTCGAAGGGAATTAAATTAGAGATGCTCCATTGCATAACTAGGAGAGATGCAAATCTTTATAATATTGCACACCATATTGGAATTAATGGTGCAACGTACATTCTTCTTGATCCTAATTCTAAAATCAAGGTCAAATGAATCAGGTATGTAAATTTTGCAATGGTCTCAAATTCAATGCTAAAACTCACTCTCAATGTCGCCATAAGGGTAAAGTAATTTTAGAACCACTGGCACTATTTCCTCCAGATCGCATGAGTTAATTACAGGCAATAGCGATGACAGATAAACTTTGAAAAGAATGAAAACTTTCAAAAAAAAAAAAAAAAAAATCCATTTGTGACTAGAACGCATCATTGTCATTTGTGACTAGAACGCATCGTTGTCATTTGCTTCTTTAGGGGCCCACATTGCGCCACCACCAAATTATGACCCATACTGTTTTAGCGTCTGTGGCCAAATTTTTCATCGTGTTAGTAATTTAAGACCAGAAAATAACACAACACCAAGTTGTGGTCAATTATAAATTTACGATGCTGACGAAGATCTAGATTTTAGAATGCAACGTAGAGGCAGATGATAGTTTTATTCCAGCACTAATGCTACTTCTACAAAGTGTTTTAAACACGGAGAGTCCTTATGAGGATGAAGAAAATTGTAATGCGGCTTTAGAAGGAAGAGAACTTTTAATTGTTAAAATAGCTTTAAACAATGCCTAATCAATGTGTACCATAATTTAAAAAAAAAAAAAAAAAAAAAAAAAGCAAATGAAGTTATATTTCAAGGACAATTTATATTTATACATTACAAGAATTAATTTCTTAGTTCTTTAGTTCTAAAATATAGCACTTCATGATTGCCAAGTAATTAAGCCAAACAATAAATCCAACATTAATAAAATAAAATGCTCGATAAATATGATATAAATATGATATAAATGTGATATAATGTTTCACACCAATGCAAATATTCAAGTAATTACTGATGCGGGTATCTATGCATCTATTGCACTTTTTGTTTTTATGCATATAGATAGTTTCGAATGTTGGATGTATTTTTCAATCTTCATCAGGCTTACGGTTTCAAGGGTGGCCTGAATCACGGCTTTTTCAAATAAATACTAAAATTCCTATTGGTATATAAAAATATATTGATCTAAATAAATTTTAAAATATATTCTAAAATGATTTATACATCAATAAGTTATTTGTAATATATAAATATTATATAATATGTACAAAAATGTATAGTTAAGTATATGTAAAAGCACTTAAAAAGTTTCTAAAATATAACAAATTCCACATATAAAAAAACAGAAGATGAATAAAAAGATCAAAGCCGATAAAAAGTTGAAAATGTGTTTCAACTACGTCTACAATCTTATATATATA
>JAUZNK010054872.1:0-15513 GCA_035046665.1 Euphysa ruthae
TGTCTGGTCTGGTCTTGGAGTACTTAGAACGTCCATTTGCTCCTACGAAACTCGCTCAACAAACAACCCGACCAAATTGAGCTGGTGTTGCATAATGCAATGCGTTTTTCTCGGAAAATAAATATGCGCCAGAGGTGCGAGTCGAACTCGTGAATTTTGGTTTCGTAGCCAAACGTACTACTACTTGGGCAACTATGGTTAGTTATTGATGCTGTTTTTACAATACAATGTGATACAAATTGCCTGTTTTCCAGGTTACTATTTTGTAGTAACATCGTTTATTAAAGAGATAGCAAGGTCACAAAATATTTTAAAGCTGGTATTGAGTTTAAGAAAAATAAATAAAACATTCTTTCATCAAATCTTTTCTGATTTAAACATTTGAAGATTGTGAAAAACGGCCTATCATTTTGACAAGTTATACTTTCACATTCTCCCAGGTTAGGTTTCAGTAATGATGGCATCACAAGTGGGCTTAAGCCACTTCTAGCACACTAAATTGCCAATACCTTAATAAGTGTTGCTGTTGATATAATAGTTTGCATTGGGGTGTAGATAATCATAAATATTATTATTTTATTATTATTAATATTATTATTTAAAAAAACTAAATTGTGACTTGCCCCAGACTCCAAAAAAAGATATAGAATGGTCTGAAACTTGTGGGACGAGAAAAAAATTATTTTGAAAAATGCTGGCTTTCCTCGTATTCATACGCTTTGCATTGTTCTTTTTATTTTCTCTCCAAAACTAGTTACTTCATGAATGACAACCCGATCTTTTCTTGCAGGAGCTTGCCATGAAATTTCAATTTTGATGTAATAACCTTTGACCAGTTTAATTGTTGCCTCGTCTATTCCTCTTTGAGATTGAAATGAGGGCTGACCTCTGACAGTGAGGCCAGTTTTGGTATGGAGAGTTCCTAATGTCTTGACAATTTTATTTATCTGCTACTGCTGCTGCTGCTGCTGCCTTATTCATTCTATAAGTTTTTACACGTTTGCGTTCTTTAAGCTTGTGTGCTTCCTTTTGCTGTTCTGTCAAATTTTGTTTGTCAATACAGCGTTTTTTTTGCTTTTCTGATTTTATCTTTCTCCAAGTATGCTTTGTAAGCTTCTTTGTTCGCCTTAATTTTTCTCTTCTATTAGCTTGTCTTTCTTTATCAGTTTTTGCCATTGATAATGATACATTCAGCAGACAACGTTTGCAGCAGATAGTATAAAGTAAAAGAGAAAGATCACAAAAAACTAACATTTTATTCTGTCACATGGCCTTTACCTAGTTGGCACAAAAAACTTTAATATTTGCTTTTTAAATATTTCAAAGAAGTAATCACTAGAAGGTGAATTTACTTTAGTACTTTATTGAAGGATTATTATGTCATGAAATCATTATTCATTAGAATGATTTTGTTTCAAAGTGAATCAACATGCAAAAGTCACTTAAATTTTCTGTGACGGACATACGTGATGGACGTACAAAAATCTTGTACGCCTGGTCTGTCACAGTGTTTCTACCATTATGGAAGATGAGATGAGATATTTTATTTATGTATGATGTTAGTATGGTTGAACTTATTTAGGATCTGAAGTAATATTGAATTCTGTTATCTCCTTCATCTCCTTTCAAACTTTTTGCTTTCATTTTGTGACGGACGTACCAGCATTGTAAGACCCGGTAACTACAACTGCCATTTCCCGGATTTACACTTTTTCATAAAAAGAATTGCTACGCAAGCTCTAGTATTTAATTTTAGTTTGCACTAACCATTAAAATAAAAAATATCAATGCAAACAACAAAAAAACCAGCATATTTATAAAGAACCATGAAACTAATGAAATTTGGACTTGTGATACACAATGCCCTAATATGGTAAAATATTACCAAAATTATAATTTTTTTAAGATTGTTAACTTTGCATTAAAATATTGAAATTTTTGGCTTTCTATTGGTACCAAATATGTCTTATTTTGAAGATATTTAAATTTTGGTACTAGTGTTTCGTTTTCATGGAATTGCCCATGATTACCATTTTCATATTTTTAAAAGCATATCTAAAGTATTTATGTCTTGACCTTGGAATCCCGTTATATTTGCTACATATATACATAAGCAAACAAAGTATATTCATAACAAAAACATTTATATTAACGTTTTGAAAACAATTTTTAAGGTAATAGAATAAACCTATCTTCCACATAATACGAGAAAAATGCCCCTGTTGTAAATAGTATTTTGAATCAAAGTGTTAGAAAGTCAAATCTATACTATATTATGAATAGCTGTACATATAAACAGCACAGGTTATTGATCAAGTTTAAAGGTGATGTTGGACCCCTGCTATTTGTAAAAAAAACTAGAAAAACAAATATGTGTTAAATAATAAACTCAAAAAAATAAATAAATGGGCAAACCCAATAATTACCATTTTGCTTGCCACATTTTCAATTTTAAAAAGGTCTACAATAGAAATATATCAAGGAAAGCGCTTGTATTGGATTAAAAAAAAATTTTAAACATGCTTTAATTTTTTTATACATACATATTCACATAATTTCGTAAGTTTCAAAACTTATGTTGAAGTTTTTCACTGCTGACTTACCTTTCTTGCCACAACACATTCAAATCACGGGACAAAAATTAAAAATCGACAAAATACATTTACTTTGAAGACCTTTGGTGGGACAAAAGGAAGTTGATTGTCAATAGTTACCCCTAATAATTTAACGGAGATTGTGTTTCTTACATTTTTATCTGAAAAACATACTGTTTTTTTTTCTATCTCCAAAAAAGATAACCTGGAACTTGTCTGGGTTAGCAACCATTGCTTTGTAATGAAACCATTTCATGACAACATGGAGATACGAACTTGATTTAGACACTAAATTGTCAAAATTTGTTTCTCATACATAGATGGTATTTTCAGTTGTTAGCTTGCAGGTGCAGCATTTCTGGATTTTAAAAAGCAGATAGTTGATAAAAATGTTAAATAATAAGGGGCCAAGAATGGACCCTTGTGCTACTCTGAGAGAATCTTTCAACCATTCGCTAACAACAGAGGAACTAATTCAGATTCGATGCTATCTATTTTTTAGGTAAATAAAGATGTATCTCAAGCTTTCGATCCCAACTCCATCTATGGCCATAGGTTTTTGATTAATCCATTAGTACTGAACGAAATTTTCCTGATTTATCTAAAAAAATTTTCCATTCCTTGAACAGATTTAACAAAGCGTGTTGCGTAGAGTATTCTTTGAGGAAACAACAAAGAAACTTTGATAAATTTGACTCAATAAACTCGCACAGTTGTTTAAAGATCACAATTTCATGAACTGAAAGATGTTATGATGGATAGATTGGTTTGAAAAAATTCATTGTATATATATATACACTCTTAAAAACTTTTTAAACTCAACATGCCATTTTGTTTTTTAAATTTTACAAATTTTAAGTCTCACTGTTCTCATATACCAGGTGTTTTTGGAAAAAGTGTCCTAGTGATTTATTTACTTGTTTTCAGCTATATATATCTTTTGAATAAATAATATTTTTAGTAAGGTTGCTATTAAGTGAATGATTCAATGTCAATGTGAATATGGATGAAAGACTATTGGAATCTATTGAGGTGGTAAGTTATTTAGTATACTCCGTTTTTTGCATATGCAGGTTGTGCATTTAGGCTTGGTCATCAAGGCGAAATAGTCAATGAAAAGATCACTGAAAATTTACCAAAATTTATTCTCAAGTTATAGTTCATATGTAGGTGTCAATTGTGTTTAAAGCTGGCGGGCTATGTGCAAAAAAGTGACATTGAAAAATTACATAAAATTATATGATTTCGTATTATAATTAACGTGTTTTAACAATTTATTTCTTTTACAATATTTTTAGATGTCAGCCATACTTTATTGTACTGTAAAATTAAAAAAAAAAAAAAACATTTCAATTGGTTTTTGCTTCTTTCCTAATTTGAAATTTTGTATGAAATGTTGCTTTTATCAGAATATTTGTAAGTTATAATTACCTTTTGTAGTTAATAAATTTAAAAAAATTCCAGCTATATCTTGATTTTAAAATTAAATCTTATATTTTATAAGCATTGATTAAAAAATAATTTGCCAGGGATCTATTGGAAGCTTTTGTGTGGATCAGATGATTCATTATCTCAGTTACAATGCTTTTATAAAAAAATATACCAATATAGTAAAGCTGTTGAAACATAAAATGGTCGCTATGCCTGTTTTGTAAAGCAAAATGAGTTGCCGATTGACATACAAATAAATAAATAAATACAAATACAAATAAATAGTTTCTAAGATATTAATTAATTGCTGATATGAGTAGGAAATAAAATCATTGAATTTTCAGGAAATCTATGTAATAATCAAATTACTATAGCATAGTGCAGTGATATTAAGGCTTCATTACTTTTTGATAGTTTACTTTGAAATATACTTATCATCTTATATGTCGAATATCAATTTATGTTTGGCACAAACAGTTCACTTGGCAAAAAGATGGTCGTTACCCTTGGGTGAAAAGTCCCAATATAGTGTGTGGGCCCATGATGATGGTGATGTAATTAAAAGTTCAAAGAAAATAAGTTTTTACTTATAAGACTTCAAGGTCTTAACATATAAGCAGGTATAACAGACAGGCCTAGTAACTGATCAATTTATACAGGATATTTTTTACAGCCAAATACCTTTCTAATGCCAACCAACAAGAAACAAAGTTGGTATTTGCCACATTCCATGGTTTTTTGCAGAATTTTCAGTACAAAAAAGAAAAAAAAAAGTGATGCATTTTGTAATATAGTAGTTATTTTTGGTCGATATTCACGTGTGTGTATGTATCTATGTATTCATGTATGTGTGTGTGTGCGCGTATGTTGTGTGCACATGTGTGTGCGTGTGATGTGTGTGTGTGCGTGGGTGTGTATGTAGGTATGTATGTATACATGTATATATGTGTGTGTGTGCGTTTGAGTACGTGTGTGTGCATGCATGCGTGTGTGTGTATATTTGTAAATCTTATATTAAATTTCCGTTTTGAATTCTTTTTTAGGAACTGAACAATCAGTTGTCAAAAGTTGTTGTATATGAGACTTCATTGAAAAATGCAATTATTGCCGTAAAAAAGGTAAGCTGCTCGTAATTCTTTATTTTATAAACACTTTTTGTTCGAAAAAGATTTGGTTTGATGTAGCTTGTTCTCATTGCTTTATTTTTTATTAAAAAATTTTCCAGTAGTCTAAACTGCAATTTGTGTTCGTTTTATTTCTATATAGCTAAAGCTAAGAAGTGTTTTTTTAGAGTCTCTGGATATATAGTAATGTTAATTCTTAAATTTGAAATTTTTTTCAAAAATGGAACTTACGCAGCAAAAAATGATTTAATGTTTTTATTGTTTTCAAAATTATGGTGGCTTATTTTCCAAGTTAAATTTCCCGATATACCGTGGTATCAAGAGGTTGACTGATTTATATGATGTTTTTAGTTAAGAGAAGTTAGACCACAACTGGAGCTTTCAAAAAGCTCAGATGAAATGCTTAAAGATCTCATCAGTCAAGTAATTTCAAGTAATACAATTATTTCAGTAGATATTTATGTAACAATTAATTTAAGCTTTGTTTCATTTTTTTATTTGCTTGGTTAACGGATTCATTAAGAACCTAGAAAACAAGCAAGATGTTCTCCTATTTTAAATTCAGGGAAAGCTTAGAAAACCCTTGGAGATTTGTGACCAAAATTGTTGGATTTTATTTTACTCGGGAGCAAATATTTTTACTCTCCAGAATAATTTTACTTATGGTTAATTAAGGATGGGTTCAGTATGTCAACAAAGGTGATCAATTTCAGGATTTTTCCAGAATTCCGGATATTTTATATTGAAGTACTTCATTATTTCCGGTATTAGAAAGTTACAAAACTTCAGAAAAACACCAAATGAATAAAGCGATGATATATCTCAGGTGCAGTTTCAGGATTTTTTAAAGCATGCACACTTGTCTATATTATATGGAATGTGTTGCGAAATACTAACAATATCAGCGTTTTAGTAAAGGTATTTTGTTTTAAATTTTACTTGAGAGATAGTTAAAGATTTAGTTTTATATTAAATTATGTTGGCTTTTTGTTCTTTTAAAAGGTTTCCAGTAATCAAGAGGGCAGTTTTAATAGCTTACAAAAAAATTGTACAGGAGATTTATTTATGAGAGTGACACAACAGGGGTGGATCTAGGATATTTTTCAAGTAGGTCAAAATAATTGTTATCATACTTAGTGCCCTACGCCCTTCCTCCTCCTAACCCTTCCACACTCACCTCATCCTATACCCTTTCAGGCACCCCCAACCATAGTTGGGCAAACCAAAAAATTTTTTTATTGATGAATGTGTGATGCATCCGATTTTTGTCATAGCTGACAATTGGATATTGAGAAAATTTATAGCCCAGCTTTTGCTGTTTTCAAACTGAAACAATCAAGAAAACAATTAATACATTTCCATTAATGACAACACAATATACTACTATATTCGTTAAATAAACAGACAAAGAAGATATTAGTAATAAAAGTAAATAACAGATTTGCTATTATTTAATTTAAAATAAGCTATGACAAGGTTCCTTCCAACTCACATGAAAAACAATAAACTTCAGCAGACTTTTGGTTTCATCACACATATTAATGAACGCTTCCTGAAAGTTTCAACTTGATACAGTTTTTTTTTGTGGTTTTGACCCAAATTCCTGACTAACAGGGTTTACGTACAATCAATCTCATGCCAGGGACCCATAACAGAATAAGATACACTGGATTTACGAGAAAATCAGTGCCGTGCTAGGGATCCGTAACACTCAGAATAAAACTCACACTAAAACACACTTCTGGGTTTAAGAACAAATCAATGCCTCGCCAGGGACCCATAACACTCATAATCATAATAAACTCACACTAAAACACACAGCTGGTTTTATGAGCAAATCAATGCTGAGTTAGGGACCCATAAAACTCATGATAAAGCACACAGTAAAACACACTTCTGGGTTTACGAAGAAATCAATAGTTCACACATAGTTGGGGTGATTTGGTTAAAAAATTGAGGTAATATAAAAATGTATCAAGCTGAAACATTTAGTGAGTGTTCGATAGTATGTGTCATAACATCAAAAGTATCAAAGTCTGAGGGGTAGAACGCCCCTATTTTGGGCTCAAACAATAATGTGCCACAAATTTAGAATTTAGTAGAGTATTGGAAAATTGTTAGATGTAAATTGTAGTTCTGGCAGATAATTAGTTAACAAATTTTTACCTGATAAAAAAGAAGAATTATTATGGTGTTTATTAGATAATTCAAGAGGAATGTTAGAAACTGCTGTGATCCTTTTAAAATTCACAAAAGAAGGCAAAAGGTAATTTGTTAAAAAAAAAAAATATATATTAAATATGTCATAATAATGTTAGATAGCACAATTGTTGAAAGTTGGAGTGCAAATTTAACTAAGATATATTTGTATTTATTTATGTAAAAGATTTAAATTTTGGTCTGCAAAATATAAAAAGTTAGTATTGATTAGTAGCATCTAAATTTTCTAGATTTGGTGAATATATCTTTAGACACAGTTCGCACATTAAATGAATATATGTAATACCAGGTTTAAAACTATGTTCAAGATGTCAATATGAAACTAAAGTTGAGCCATGTGACAAAACCACAGACATTGATACAGAACACAGCTCCTCATCCAATAAAGAATCTGAGGAATAAAAACAAAGTTAACATTAACTTCTTCTTCATGGAGTAGAGAAAAAGCTGCAAAATACTTCAGTGTCTCGGAATATCTTATTCGAAAAGCTAGGAAATTAAAGGATGAAAAACAAGGTATCCTTTTGCTAAACAGTTAAAGTGCTATATGAAGATGTATAAAATTTAATAGCTGACTTTTATCAAGATGGCGAGTACTCACGTCTTATGCTAGATAGAAAAGATTTTGTAGGAAAAATGTACATAAGCAAAAAAGACTGATAAATTTAAATTTCAAGAAAAAAATTACCTCAGTTAAAAGTTGGTTTTTCTAAGTTTTGTTTCTTATGTCCAAAATGGTGCATGATTCTAATCAAAATCCAAGATAATGCTAAACAGTTATTAAATAAGAAGAACTTTTATTTATGGTGGTCCTAACTCTCCAGATAAACACATAGATCAATGAATGTTTTCATATTTATTAGAAGCATACTTCCATACATTTAAATGAAAAATCCAAATCAAAACAAAACTGAACAATGATAATGAATCATCATGTTGATAAAAAGACCAACAGCAGTAAAACTATGATATTAAATTATCTCTAACCTTCTTTTATCTTTTGCAAATAAATTAAGTCATTCTCATCAGGAATTAAAGTTTGGTGAACATACAATAAAGTTTTCGCTTGTTATTTAACATAGTGCTACGTGTATAATCCTTAAGTCTCCTCAATGCAGAAAGTCATCTCTCACACTCAAATGAGGTTTCAGGAAATGGTTGCAAAAATACGCAAAACAGCATCTATGTTAGAAATTTTTTTAAATTTGTTTCCTGCGGTGTTTGTGCAACAATTCTCAGGAACAGCACCTGAAAAATTTGCCCAATATTTCTCCCATAGCAACAAGTGAAAGGACTAGGAAGGTCAGACGCATAAAAGTGTTAAATTAAATTAGAATAACAAAAGTACTCAAAACTGAATAAATATAAATAAATATTTTTCAGACTTCTTAAAAAAAGCTATATAGTATATTAGCAGCTTTTTTTAGGTAACAAAAGTTATTTCAAAGAAATTAAAGTCGAATGAACGCAATTTGTTTCCATAAAAATAAAGGAACTGTTTTTATTCATATAAATTTTTAAAAAATATGCTACTTTTATTGATTATTTCCAAAAAAGTTTATTTAAAGACCAATTCTAACAATCACCCGATAAATAAAAAATATTAAAAACCCTTTCAGCATCTGGATAAATCTCTTGGTGAATTGATAATAATGACAGCGAGTTAAAACGAGGCTCTGACATTCGACTTCTGGTGTAAGTTTTAAGGTGACGAATAACAGAAATGCTTTTCTCACATTCACTGTACTGTATTCCTAAGATCAAAAACCCAACTCTAATGTTTGGAACACCCCTCATATCTAAACCATTTAAAGTACCAGCAACAGTAGATGGAATATTTTTTAGCATTACACCAAAGACTTTCCCATATATCAAGTTCAACATTATTGATGTGAAGTGAGGCATATCAGATGAATAAAACAAAATATATTTAGTAAAGTTAAACTTTGACCAATCTTTCATACACTTTAAATCAATCCAAGGAATTCCAGATAAACCTTTATAAACAAACATATCGTCAACTGGAAATCTACTATTTAACTTGTTTATTAAATGGTCTATCAGAGGAGTATTGATACTGAATTTATAATAGTCAGATATAGAATTAGAAAAATAGTTGTCTCTATGCATTTGTCACCACAAAGTCATGGTTTATATCCATTAACACCAACTTTTTGAGCTAAGATTGTAGCTATAGTGTACCACTCAGAATGATAAGAGTCGATATTAAACTTAATATTACTTAACCCATTTTTTATATTTCCGATTTCTAAAACTTGTTGTGAAATACCAAAAGATCTAGTTTGAAGAGTGGCAGTTGTAGCATAAAAATAGTCCATCAGCTGTTTTGACAAGACTAAAATCACTATGAAAGACGAATGTATGAAGATGATTTCAAAGAAGTGTCACTGTTATAAACCTGTCCTTCATTCCATGCCATTTCCTCAAAAGCATGAAGCACAGACTCAAAATTATCAAAGAAAACATCAAGCGCCCTTAGTTTTTGAACCCAACCGGTCCTACATTTGTCAATTAACTTAGTTTGACTGGGCAATAGATATTTATTAAGAAATCCACTTTTCTTGGGATATAAATTTAAAAAATAAGTAATATCCTTTATTCGTTAAGTTTTTTACTTTTTGAATTTGACGTGTGTTTCCAATGAACAGTCTGCTGCTTCATCGCACAATATTGAAAAAAAACATTTTTATTTTTTAACTTTTGCAGCTAAGACCTCTTCAATCACCACAAGCATCATTCGGTTGATTTTGTGAGGTTTTCGAAATATATGTAGTATTTTTAGGAGTGGAAGAAAAGCATTTTCCTAAAATTTTATCGCCAGCATCTACACGAAAATTAAAAAGTTCAACAAAATTGCCTAGACTGACTTTTTCCAACAATGGTTCTTTGACAATGGTTCGATGACTTACTGTCATCCCTACGTCCACAAAAAGCTAAAGGATTTACGATCAAGAAAAATATTTGTTTTAATAATAGGAATAAGTTTTATACAATTTTCGGCAATAATCACTTTTTTTACATTAACAAGTTCAATATTTATAGATTTAGATACATTCTTAGAGCGTGACAGTAGCATATTATAAGCATGCGTCAACATTTTTTGTAACTTTGAACTAGTTTTGTGTGCTTTAAAAAGGGGTAGAGCGTTAGTACAAATTTTTAAGGGTATTTCAACAGGACAATGAATAGTGGAAGAACATGGTATCTTACATCCAAAAAGAGAAAAAAGATGATAATAGGCACCGTTCTCAATAGGTGAATAAACAAGCCATGAAAATTGATTTAACCATGTGATTTTTATAAATAGAAACAATATTTTGTTTTTTAAACTCAACTAAAAGCAATGCAAGAAAAAGCTTTTTAAAACTTTCACCATATAATATGTTTTTCGTTATCCGTAGGTTTTTTTAGTTTTACGCATATGTCAAACACTTCTGCAAAAGAGGCAAAACTTTTCACCGGGAGGATTTTTTTGACATCTGTGATAATGTTTTGCATAAGCAACATGAGAAACAAAAAATAACGAGAGCGGTTTTGAGAAAAATTAAAAAGAAAGTTTAAAATTAGGTTATGCATTGTGTACTTTGCATACCCCAAGATCCGTCCCTGATAGGTTCATGGTGACGTTGATAAAGTCGCCTGTTGTTGACATAAGTGACTGTGGCAGTGTCATATAGTAGTAAAATGCAAGAATTGTCATTTGGCTTTGTTTTTTTGAAGCAATGATAAATGTTGTATTTGTCTTTGTTATTTTTATCATCTTTGTGTGATTTTTTAATTCTTCTTTATCACTGCTTTAACATGTAAGAAGAGAATTGCCAATATTACAAATGACATGTCCTGAAGTATTGGCTTTTTATCTTTAGTCTGCTTTTTTATATGTAAAGTTATATTGAAATATGTTAAATCATGTCAAGAAGTTTTTAAGGCATTTGAATATATTTTTAGTGAATGTTAATTACTTAACTACTTTTATTTAACCAGCCAACAAAGTTAACTGCTTTCATTTTGTCTGGCTATGGAAATCATTATTTCATTAACATAATTTAAAAAAAAAATCTGTCAATGAATACAAACTTGTAGTTTCTGTTTTTAGCTGTAGGTAAATAGTTTCCTTATGATCTACCGATTCTCTTATACATTTTGCTTTATGAAAATGTATGAACTGTATGAATTATTTGTTACTGATAATATAAATCTCAAAATTTATAAAGTTTATGTTTCAACGCTGATCTACAGCCTGCTCCAGATCCCAGCTGTTAGAAGTTTCAATTTTGACAGATAATGCACTAATTACTTTTGTAAAATATCCTTGTGATTATCAATATATAAAACACTTCATGCAGCAGGTAAGGGGATTATAGCACCCCCAACTTCCAGTTTATAAATTCTTTCATCGTTCTCTTTGTACATGATGCTCAATATTTTCCGGAGTTTAGAAATACCTCCAAAATCATCCTTGTATAGCCTAAAAAATGATTCTTATTCCTAAAAGTTGTTTTACTTATTTATTTTTTTTTACATGTACTGAATTTTCTTCTTGGTAATAATTTGGTTACCGTGATATCATAAATACTTTAGGAAAACTCAGAGTCTTTAGAATTATCCTAAAAACCAGATGAACAATTGTTTTAAGATCTACAAGTTGTTTAAAAGAGTTTTTGCAGATATCTTCGCAGATTAGAAATATAAAATTTTTTAGCAGAGTAACTTTGGCTGTCTATAAACAGTCTGCGATGAGCTTTTTAAATTTCTTATATTGAGCTGTTTTTTTATGTCTAAGGTTTGAAAATATTTAATTTTAAAATTCCCAACTTTCTTTGTGGATCACTATTCAAAGTAAATGTGTTTAAAATTTTAGACATCTAGGCCTTGCAGATATATTCAAAAAAATTTTAAACAACATTGAATTAAGAAAAAAAAAAGAAAGCCTGAAGACAAAACTTTGTAACTTGTCCATAAATATATCTTATATTGCATTGTAGTCAATGGTGCAAAATATAGTAATACTCTCAATATTTTTAAAAATATCTCTCTTGTAAGTTTATGGGCAAGTAGAAATGCCAAATATAAGTTATTTTTATTTTTATGAAAAATTAAGAGAAAAAAGAAGATAAAAAAACTTGTGATGATATATGCTTTCTTTCTTTTTTTTACTGGGTAGCATTCAAATATGCATGGAAATAAGCATATTTGGAACTTTTTTCATTCTTAGCTCTACTAAAGCTTGTAATTATATCAAATCTAAAAATTGAAATTATTTTTGTTCTCATAAAAATATGTTGGACTATGTTGACATTTTTAGAGCTATGAAAGACCCTTCAATGCTGAAGGTTTTCTTAACAGTTTTTTGTGTCAAAATATTAATCATGGATCTAATGACCGTTTTTTATATTTTTCGGGGCTTAGCCACTTAAACTTTGTTATAGCATATCTATTATTTTTAATCTGTAAAATGTGAAATGGTAATTTTAGAGCAGTCTTTTATTGAAGAAAAAATTGAAAAGAAAGACAGTATTATATATGAAGAAGTGGCTAGAGAAGAAGAAGTGCATAATGAATCCAGTAAAGATAAGACTCCAGTTCAGCAAGTTACTGATGACGTCTTAGCACTAGATAATGACACTGAAAATAAGAAACCTGTAGAAGAAGAACCCCTTGATGGCAAAGAAGAATTTATAAATAGAATGGTTTGTATGTGTGGTAAGAACTTGAAAAATTCAAAATATAAAGAAACATATTTTTTGGTTTGGCTGCGAAAAATTAAAATTTTGCTTTTTTTTTCTATTTTTTTTTTTTTTTTTGTGCTGCAGCTTTCTTACTTAAAGAATTTTATTAAACAGTTCAGTAAAAAAGGTAAACAAGAAAAATTTTGTTAAAACTAAATTTTTTGTAGTTTATCTGCAAAGAATTATTAGAGAATCAACAATTAATAAAAAATCATATGTAATAGCCAGGGTAATATTGAAAAGTAGAGAAATTTTATGGATGCAGCGTTTGTTGATCGATGATTAAATTTTTAAGTTTTAGCTTCATTTGTTCTAAATTTTAGCAGAAACGCATTACACTTGGTCTAGAATTAGAATACTATCAGGAAGTGCCATTAATAAGCGTCATTTCCATGAGTTCTGCAATGTCTTAAGGTTTCAACAATAACATCTAAGGTGTTAGTATCAGTGTATTGGATTTAAATATGACTGGAGGGAGGATGAGTGTGTATACTACATAATAAGAATGAAGATAATTTCTTTGATCTGAGTCGAATTATTTCTAGGGAAAAATTTTCAAAGGCTTTGTCCATTATGTACATATTTATGTTTAAAAATTATATGCTGTCTTCTGGACGATTATATGAGACCTTATCCCAAAATGAAGGCAAAAATAAGATCTTTTGTGATTTTTTAATGTGTGAAATCAAGATACCTTCTTGTTCTAATTGATTGTACAATTATTTTGTAAAGTATTTAATTCTGACTTTGTAAAACTATATGTGTTTTTCTTTTTGAATTGAAGCATCAAATTATTAATGGTTACACTAATTTTGATCATGGTGCTTCTTCGCGTCCCCGTCTATGAATTTATGGTTGAGGCTTTGGTCAATTTAGCATTTTGGCTTTTTAGGAGAAGTAATTGACCATAAAAACTATAGCAGTTTCTTTTGTTTAGGTCCCAAGTCAGGAGTAAAATATCAAGTTGAGGTTACAAGTCCCCTTGCAAAGAATGGAACCTATTGGGCAAGATCACTTGACACAACAAACTTATCAAACGACAAGATGCAGGTTTTATCAGATTATATTAGGTACTAAAGCTTTGTTAATTTGGATTCTGGGCTAGTCATTTTATAAAAAAGGAGAGTTTTTAAAAAATCTTTTAATGTCTTGTTATCCAAACTGTGATTATGATTTTGGCTTAGTCCTTTAAGTTTTACATACATGTACCAGTTCTATATAATATTTCCATATACGAGGTAATTTCTAAAAGTACTTAAATCAAATGAGTTATCGAAAAAATTGTTTTGTTAAAAATTAAGTGAGAGTAAAAAATTCCATTTTGATGACATTAAACAATTATCAAAACTTTACCAAATATATTCAAAGATTTTGAAGTTTAGAAGTAATAATTTTCAACTAATCTTAGACATTCTCCTAAATTTTTCCATGCAAATATGAAATTTTACAAAAAATAATTTATCTAAGAGCGCAGGTCTCATTTGAATTCACCCCTCCTCTCTAGACACCTCTTAAAATTGATTCTTTTGGCTCTAGCAGCAGTAGCCACCTCCACCTTTCTTAAAGTTTCTGTGAGATCATAAGGTAGTAGAGATTTGCTGTTTTATATTTTTGAAATAGATTTGCTTTCTTCACTCTAACAATATTTTTGAACTAAGGATAACATTTGAAGGTAATGTTCACATTATCGTACAGTTGCAAAGTAGCTTTTACTTCAAGGTAAAAGAAACAACAAGAAAGATGCAATTAAAAAAGTTATTTTTGTTTCATGATCAGGAAGGGAACTATTGATGATAGTAGTTTATGGAAAGTAGACGATTTTTCTCAATTACTTTGTGTGAAATCTTTAACAACAAATATGTGGATGAGAGTGAAAATTGAAGGGAAACTAGAAAAAAACTCTGTAAGTAAATATTTAATTTTTCCTGTTTTCGTTAATGACAGTATGTAAAATTTCTTGGAACATCTAATTATGTTACATACTGGTATTGATAATAAATATTAAATAACCTTTAGGTTATTTAATTTTATTGTTTTTCTTTAGCCTAAAAAATCAAAAATCTGATCCTGTAAGTGAATAGTATGATGCTCAAAGTAAAACAAAAACTATGTACTAGCCGGGAATCAAATTTTTGGAAATACATACCACTAAATACACTAATAGTTCGTATGAGAATTATGATAATTCCATATAATATTATTATATTAGGTTATGTTAAGCACAAATACAAAAGTTTGCATTCTTGAATCGTACCACACTGAAACCAAATCTGCAACTTTTTTGTAATACAAAGAAACAATTTCATATTGGATCATAAACATTATTGATAGCATCTTCAACAAAACTCTTGACCTGTCATCAATGATGGCCACCTTTCAAAGATTAAAATATTT
>JAUZNK010054883.1:0-15513 GCA_035046665.1 Euphysa ruthae
ATATGTTAGAATAAAAATAATAAAATATATAAACACTGACAAAGTAATTTGAGAATACCATTTTCTTGTTGAAACCAACCATAGATACTAACGTTGGTATTGCGGTAGAGCCTGTATATTTTTTATTACAAGATATTATTTTTTTTCATCTTAATAATTCCTAATTTTAAAGTTCAAATGTCTATAAGTAGATCTAAAATTTGATAGTTCGTTCCAGGAAACCTCATTTTCATTGTCAATGGTATCACTAAGGTCTCGAATTTTTTAAAAATTAAAATTTTTTTGAGATTTTCACACTGAAAAATGCTTAGGAATTTAAGCAACTAGGTGCATAAAAATGCTTTAATTTCCGTTGACCCTGTATGTACTTATCTTTTCCTAAGAATTTGCAAGATTTACCAATATAATCTAAGTAACGTGCTAAAGTGTGCAGAATATGTTACCAAATTTACTTTCGTATTATCATCTCTGTTCATATTAAGCATGCTTCTCTGTTATCACATTCAGCTTGCACACCGAGACACCAAAATCTTTGTCGCTTCGTTGCTCGTTACATTTTCAATCAAATTTATTTGATATTTAGCTTTAATAATTAGTTTAAACAATTTTTTTTCTTACTTATTTTTTCAAACAATGCAAAGTTTTTTACTTAATGGAATAGTTAATGGAAATCAAAATTAAAATTAAGTCGAAACTATGAAATAATTTGCACACAATTTAACCAAATAAAAATGAGGTATTAAACGCTTGATTTTTCCTTGTTTTCGTTCCAAAGAGTGTGGGTTAATAGAGATAACCAGTTAGTTATTCTAGTAGACCAAACTATTATGATTTTTAGGCATTTGTAGACCGATATTTTATGAAATATTTTAAATATACTTAGGTATGCGGATTTCGTAAGTTCAAAAACCCCTGTAAGAAATGTCGTTAAATTCACAATAACAGTAATAGATAGCAATCATAAGAAATCCTTTGATATACAAAATGCAAATCTGTTAAGATTCCTGCAAAATAACATTTTACCGTAGCTACATTTTGGGAAAAAAACAACAAAAACATATAACAGTGACGCTGCACGATTGGATGAGCTAAGGAGGTATCTCCCTCAGAATAAAAATGCATAAATTTTTATTACATATATATAAAGAAATATTAGCCATTTGCTCTAAGTTACCCAATTTCACCATGCTTTTCATACTAATGAATAAAAATAAAAACCAAAAAAATTTTTTTTTTAATTTTCAGAATCAATGATTAGATTTGGAAACTTTCGTAGATTTAAACCAAAATCCATTAATGCGAAATTTGAGCCAAAATTCAAGTAACATGCTCGTCAAAAAATTTTTTCCAATATTTCGAAAAATGCTCTTTTCGAAAAAATATTTTAAGAGTGATGTTTAGAAATATAATCTTACCCACGAAAATAAAAACATTCAAACATTTATAAAAAGAATTATTAGCAGGTATAAAATTTCGTAATAACTTGCTGGAATCTTAATTACTTACTATTGTATTTTAGGGCAAAGTTCATGTTTATAGTTTATCTATGTTATCTCTGCAATGCGGCAGAATATGGTAAGTTGTAAATTAGTTTCAAGATATTTTTTAATTCGAAAATAAATAAAATCCAAAAAAAAAACTACTAATGTAAGGGAAATATAACTACAAAGAGTTGTTCGCAGATAAATTTCCCCGTTTAAATGTTTCGCAAATTAAGAAATGATTCAGAATCTTTAGAAAACATGCCTATAAATTATTAAAAATCTGTTTTTTTCTAGGTAAAATTCCAAACTACATTAAATTAACTGTTTCCGATGTTCCAGGTATTTTTTTTTTTTCATAACTTTACTCTCGACTTATTTTATATCAGAAAGATTCTTTGTTAAGATTGATGATTAATAACAGTAGTTTGTGTCTTTAAATAAAACAAGCGCTGGAAGCTGATTGATGCTTAATATAATTTTAATAATAATTTAATTAGGTCCAATTGTTTAATGAAAGCGTATTTTTAAAAATATTTTTTGATCAGACGTATAACTTACTATTACAGAATTTGTCACGGGTACAAACTCCACCAAACGGTTGACTTTACCGAAAATAAACGGACTGGAAAATGATTCATCAGATATTGACTCTAATACAAATTCTAGAGAACAAGAAAATTTCATTGAAAAGAAATTAGATACAAATTTTCCTAATTTCAACCAGGAAGATTACGATTATAAGATGCCGTTCTCATCATTTTCGAAAATGTTAAAACATAATTATAAAGATACTGATGATTTGTTAGACATGCCTGTCGGAAGATCGATAGACCAGCCAGATGAATATAGAGAATTTTTTGATAAAGATAGATTTTCTAATGATACCCCACCTCCACCCGAAAAAGGAGGAGAAAACGATGAAATCAATTTAAATAATGATGGGAATGAAAACTTTAGAGAAATTTCAAACAAAAAGTTACAAGAGAACGAAATCCCACTACAAAGACAAACATTGGAGGATGATAATCAGAACGAGTATGACAATTCAAGGAGACCTTCTCCAGACAGTTTTACAGAACATGATGCCCTAAAAAGTGATAAAATGGTGGATCGCGTTGACGAACAGTTACCCTTTAAAAATTTAAATAGAAACTCAGATTTAACAGATTTCAGGGCAAGTGAAGATACTTTAGTAAGGCAGCCTGAAGTTGTAAACCAATACGAGCAACTAAAAGATAAACATTTTGATGGAAGCGAAACACGAAGAGATAAAAATGAAAAAAAAATTTCGGAGGAGATACAAAACAACGAAGAGTTAATAGCTGATAACAGAGGTTCCTGGTTTAGCGAAAAATCGGCTCCGAACAGTGACCAGGATATAGTTAGATATGTTAAACACGAATTTAATGAGATGAGTGCTAAACCTACTACCCAAGATAACTTTAAAAGACTTGATGAGCTTAAAAAAATCGATGATAACAATGATTTTAACATAGGCACCAAGTTTCAAGACTTTCTAAAGAATGGAAATGATATAAGTGAGTTTATTACAGATATGCCAAAATCTGGTAGTTTCAGAGAGGAGCGTCCATTGCCTACTGAACAAGACAGATTTTCATTTCGTGAAAAAAGTGGCGAAGGCGAAGCTAGATACCCTGTAATGAATTCAAGAGTTCAGAACGAAGATGATCCGCTTGTAGAACATCACGATTCATTGATAACAAATCGACCTGATGAAGATTCTCGCTCAACGTCTAGTGATAATGATCGAATTCCAATAAATACAGAGAGATTTAAAAACATAGGCGAATTTACCTCACATTTCAAAAATGGAGGGGAATATCAAATAAAAAGTCCATCTGAGAATGAGAAACCTCAAAGAAGAATAAGCGAAAATATTCAAGAATCACAGCGTGGTATCCCGGATCCAAATAATTTACTTGATCGTGAAATAAAAAAGCTGACCGATGATGCTATGAAGATACAGACGATGGGAGATCAAATAATTAGTCAGAGGGCAAACGACATGCAGAAATTGGATAATCAAAAATTTGAAAAAAACGATTTTGGTGGCGATGGTCAAACTGAACGACTAATGATGAATAGCGGTCATATTATGCGTCGCAACAAAGAGCAAACAGATGATAATAATATGTTGCCCAGCCGCTTATTACACAGTAATAATAAAAAATATATGTCAATTGGAACACCGTTATTGTCAGGAACGACAAGTGGAACACCGATATCGTCAGCAATGTCAAATGGAATACCATTATTGTCAAGAATGGGCCAAAACTCCTACAGTAACTCACTTCAAAATAAATTTTTGGATCAGAGAATGTCTGATAATCCCCGGATAAATTCCTTAACTCAAACTGAGAACACAAGACTTGAAAATGCACTATTGCGCAAATTGATCAATAGAAAGTTACAAAATAATAACCGATACCCTTATAGTGACAACAGAAAAGAAAGGTTCACTTCTAGTATTGAAAATAAAAACTTAAATAAAGTTCGACCGGAACATTATAGATATAAAAACACGTACGAGGATCACCTCCGCAAAATTGAAGACGGATATGTTCATATCCGTAACGCTCTGGAAGTTCTTAATGATAAAGAAACAAAACAAGCCACTCATGAAGTGTTAAAGGACGCAGAAGAGATGAGAGTTGCGCAACAGATAGCAGATAGCAGGCCATATAGAGAGTCAGGTACATAATATTTCATATAACAATAAATTAACAATACTAAAAACTGAAAAGACAATGGAACTAAACTGCATTTGATTAATTTTAGAATAAAATAATTAAAATTTTAGCAAACTCGACATCTAAAAATTAAATTGTAGATTCAACTTTTTTATTATAATTGAAAAAAAAAAAAATTAAATCGCTACAATAAAACTAATAAATTTATCTATAAAAAATCACATACATGAGAGATAAAAATGAAACACTGCGCTGAATAAGCACCAAAAATTTTTTTTTTTTTTTTTTTTTTTAATAAGGTGTAGTGTTTTAGTGCCCATATTCATATTTTCAGTTACTGTTAATAAATTATTACACAAAAAGAAATTTATTATCAACGGCACATTTTAAGATAGCTGTCATTTTGTATATTTGCCATAACAAAATCTTTTTTAAGTTTACCTAAAACATATTTTAGATAAAAATTGATTTGTCTAAATCCTTGCAAATAATTGATCCAAATAAATTTTTATTCAATTTGATAAAATGTTATTTTGATATGATTTTTAAGGGTCATTTATTCAAAATGAAAGATACGGTGATAACCATAGAAATTCTGACAAGAACCAAATTGAAGAATATGGAGAGCGAAGAAATTTAAGGCAAGCCGTTGAAAAGTTACAGTCTAATCGAAGTTTATTGGTAAGTATAAAGCAAAATTAAGATCCTTTGAGTATCATAAAGGTAAAAAAATGTACACATAAAGAATGCGACAATAGGGAAACTTTAATTCATCAGCATATTTTAATGCATATTTTTAAAATATTCTTTAAAACTAACTCCAAGCAGTATGCTGCCACCGCAGGGTATTTCATTATCTCACCCTCTAACTTGACTTCCTTTTGGCGTTGAAAAGCTTGAAGATGGTGCTCAAATTATAATTCTTTGGAGCTTGTTAAAATACAAAAACACAACACTATTATTAAAAGAAAATTTAGGTAACATGCAATTTAAATTTTAGTAGAGCCATTTGAAAACTTAAGCGGACAAATATTGCTAGATAGTTTTGCAATATACGTAATAGAGAAAATGGTCGTTTTTGCTAAATGTTATCCTTCAAGTATCGGATTTTAGCCAAATTTTGATAGCATTAAATTTATCAGGCAATTTAAGTTTTTTCAGTGTTTCGCATTATCGTTTAACTCAGTGAACCAAACCGGTAAGAAATCAAATGGCATAACTGATCCGCTTATAATGCGGAACTGATCTGCTAATCAGGCGTAACAAGTCCATTAATCAGGTCGGATTCAATTTATCCTTGCAGCTTTTCTAAAAAACTTCTTTTTAAGTTTTCTACGTAAAATTTTCTTTTTTTTTCGAATATTGTAATCTTATTCACGGATTTGTCTTATTCGATTTAAGATTGAATAAAATATGTCCTTTACAGTTGTAATGTTACAGGAAAACAAAAAGTAATACTTCTAAATCAAAAATTGGATACTTTCACAATGACATATTTTGTTGAATTTCTCTATTATTTTGTTTGTTATTAGAAAATTTAATTTAATTAACTTACCTTCTTTCAAAACCTAATAATATTAGGCTGTACCAGCTGTATAAGTGAATGCGAAAAAATGCAATATAAGTCTTGGCTTCTATAATATCAAACCTACCTTTGGTTGTCTGGCCACTTTGGTTTTACTAGGTTCAAATATTTCATTTTTAGATGACAGTTAAGATAATCGTTTTTTTTTTTCGATAAGTCTTTAATTACCTTTGACGATGATTATAATTAATAATTTACTAATAAATACATTTTTAAAATTCATTTTTGAGTCAAAGGTTTAAACAAATGTTTAGAAGTACTTTGTTTTAAAGTTGGATCTCAACGTCTGATCCGTCATCTTTATGGATTTTACTTTGAAATTGCTCGATTTGTGGTAGATTACGTTATCAAGCACAGCAACACTATCATCGCGATTTAGCCGATGTTTTTTAATGATGACATGTTGCTAAGCTGAGAGAGAGAGCTGAGAAAATTTCTCAGAATCTTAAAAATTTGTGCTTCATTATATGACGTTACTGTGACGTCAAAAAAATTACTGTGTTTTTTCCATTGGCTGGTAAAAAATTCCAAAGCTTTCTTTTCAAATCTTAAAATAGTAAATAATTTATTTCTAATTTACTATATTTTTTTGTCTAATTTTGTTTATGGCCCTTTGATTTATTTTGCAACGGACTGTTGACTTTATGAAACTTCATTCATAACTGGGATAGAGAAATATCGGAGACTAAAATAACATACCATAATTTTGAGAGACTTCTGTTTCTCGCCAGATAATTATACTGATCCAGAACCTTATTGAATTACTTAGGGTGACGCTGTTGCTAAACAAGCTGTTTACTAACACTCGTAAAAGTAAAAATGGCCGACGTAGGAAGGAAGCATGAAAATTGTAAGGACTAAGCAGACATTTTTGCGTTCTTATTGAAATCACATTGAACATTTAGACATCTTGGCCGAGAAATAAAAAAGCGAAAATATATTATAATGGACATTCGGGCGATAGCTACAGGACGTTAAAGTAGTAAATTTGCTCCAAGACACACACAGCTTATCAAATGTTTATTTTAATGAAAATATATATAAATGGATAAGAAATTGTTGTTAAAGAAATTTTCTTGTCCGAATCGAAGAGATCTGTTCAGAAGCGACACCTTTATTAAAAATATGGAATTAATTCAAGGAACGCAAAATAAAAAAAAAAATCTAACGTCATGTTCCGTCATGTTAATATAATAATTTTGATAGTCATGAGGTGAACTCATAAATCAAGAAAAAAAAAAAAAAACAAATTCGTGAAATTTATTCATAATGAAGCAAATTGGAAAGATTCTGTAATCATTATTCAATGGTTTAAAGCTATATTGAACGAATGTTCTTATGTTTCGCTCACATTCAATTAAAGAGTTCTACCCGTCAAATAAGGAAAAAATAACTTTTGTTGCACTAAATTTTGTAAGCCAACAAAACATTAACAAAAAAGGAGAAATTAAAAACAGGATTATGTTTATTCACAACTTTTAAAAAATGACAAGGATTAGATTGAATGGGATGGATGGTTTATTTGATGCACCCATGGGCGCCTACGATGTTAAGACTAAGTTTTTAAAATCATTGGAACATGAGTATTTTCTCAAAAACGCAATATAAACAACATTGAGCTATAAATAATAGATAATGGCTATTTGCAACAATAAGGCAGACTCTAATGTAGAGAAAATGATATTAAAAAAAGAAAAATTCAAACATTTTGGTTTGAATCTAGTGCTACCATTGTATCTAAGTGTAGCCAACTATCTGCACTATACCTAATTTAAAAGAAGATAATGCATGTTTATATATCCGTAAGTGCTTTTAATCAACAAATAAAACTTAGTTTCAAAAGTGTTTAATGAGTTGATTGTAGGTTAGGCTCATAAAATCTTACATAGGTTTACGCGTTAAACTATTTTTCTCATGAGCAGAAATAACAAACATCGGTCTACGCAAGTTATTTAATAAAGAAAGTGTAAATTAATGAGCATTATTAAGAATAATCTAAAACACTTACTATTTGCAAATTGGTCATGGAATTACTACCAGTCTTTTTGTATCGCTTCATGAGAACTAATATCTCTGAATGAAAACCAACCAACGAACTTTTATTTATTGCTGAATAAATAGAGTGATTTATAGAAATTAGGAAAGCATCGTCTGTCGCAGGTAAAAAAAATTGATTCCTTTTAGGAATAAGCAAACCCTCTGTATATTGAGAGATAAAAATAGTCACAAACTGGCTGTCATCTCGCTGTGTTACTTCTTCATTTCCAACCAGGACAATCCTTTCATTTAGCTATTAAAAGGTAAAGGTATGTTTTCCTTAACGCTTTGGAAGAAGTAATTCTTTGCAGACAGGATATAAAGAACTCTTCTGTTGTAAATATTTAACGGGCAAGGGCCTGCAAAACAAATAAACCAATTTTCTAAACTGAAGTGTTTGTTTATAGGGGACATGCAACTCTATGACAGGTGTAGTTAACAGAGGAAGTATCTCCTAAAGTTTTTAACGACTCCTTTCTTGCTCCTACTCCATAGCCGTTTCTTTATTCCAATACAACTCTGCCTGCAAAAAATGTTTTACGCATGCGTTAGCATTTTGTCAACGAATCCTTGGATGATTTCAAAACAACAAACACACGTGGGAGAAAAGGCTGACAGGCGTTATTTTAATCAAATTTGTTGCTAAAAAAAATGTTGGTTTAAAGAACACAAGCTGTTATCATTTTTAGAAAAAAAAATTAGTAAAAGGGTTTTATTTCGTGTTAAAATCTTTTTTGTAATGATCAAATTACTTAAAAAGATACTTATGGAGCCCAATTTTTAGTCTAGGAAACCAGGCAACCATGTGGCCACAGAGAATATAGATTAGATTTAATACATAATACTTCAGAGGCCGAAAAATAGTTGATCAAAATAAATTCCTCACTACAAAAGCATCCTCACGCTCATCTACACCTAGTTTCCTCTCATATCCTTCTGAACGAAATACCTTGTTAGTTTTTTTCTCTATCAGTAGCTTTCTCCAAATCTACAAAGGCAAAAAATCAAAATTTTCTCTTTTCTAAATTCTTTTCTTGATGTTGCATCTATAGTTTGCTACTCTACTCTCTGGGGAAAAAAAAACTTGCACCTTAATAATATCAATTCTTTTTCTTCTAAGTTACTTCTTAGATCAAATAACTTCAGGTATGTATAGTTATATACTTTTTTCTGGGGGTATTATGGTTGGCCTTAAAACTATTTATTGCCAGTTATCAGGATAACACCATCATACTCTGACAGGCTACACCTCAAATTTTTAGCGCAAAAGTTTAGTATTTGGTCAGTAATGGTCAATATGGTTGGTTATCATGTGTTGAAAGTACCTGCTGGAATTATTTGAAGAATTTGCTTCTAGAAGTTGCACTGATGATACTTGTGGGACAAAAGGGCCAGTTAAACATAAACAGACCTGTTTGTGGAATGATGAAGGTAACCAGTGTAAAGAGGAAAAAAGTAGGCCTTGGAAAGAAAAGAAATGAGGTGGTAGTAAAAATATTTACTTAGAACTTAAGTGCAGAGCTTGTATATTAATTTAAGTAGCAAAATAAAAACCCTTACAGATGTGCTGAGAAGAAAAGACCAGTGTAATAAATTGTTCAAGTTAACAAAGCAAATGAGGAATACTTATCAGAATATTGTAGAGAAGTGTTGAGAGCTATGTTGAGAGTTTCTTGACTTGCAGAAAAGAAAATAGCTTAATGCAAGTATAAAGTAACTTTAATAGAAGAAGTTACTTTACACTGAGTTTGAATGGGCTGACGATAGTTTGTCAGGATTGGCGTTACTGAAGTAGAGGTACCAGCTATGCAGATTAAGATGGAATAAATAAATGATGCTGTTAGGTTAGAAAAGACAGACCAGAAAAACTAGTATATATATTGTTGCAAATCAACAATGAGAAGACGAGGCATAACCATTGAAAGTTAAATAAACTTTAATATAACACACCACAGAATACACACCCTATTTATACTATTTTGCAAACTAAGCAGAAAATTCGCTTTCTTATGTAAGTTTTATATAATCATATACTATTTATAATACAATCTGTCACTTTTATGACCTCAAACAAATTAAATTAATAACACATGAATGTTAATAATAACAGTCATAATTGCTGAGTTGCTTCTTTAAGCTCTGAAAACTTCTAAAAACTCTCTCTCTTGTTTATCTGACTGGAGTGTCATATATTTCAACATTCCTCCTCACTCACTGTCTGATATATTTTTAATCCCAACCATTCTATGTAACCTCTTGAATTGCAGTTGATTGTTGCTTTGTCAGTATTACATCTTAATCGTCTTTTCTGAAATCTGTTCGCGTATAAAATGAAACTTTTTATCGATGTGTTTTGCGGGTCTGTCCTCTGTACCAACTGAGGATTTTTCGCCATGCATAATTTTGATTGATTATCCTTATATATCGTAATGGTAGTTATCTGTTTTGAATTTATATCTTGGATGAGTCTGCATAACCAAATAGCTTCTTGTGCAGTACTTGCTAACCTCATATATTTTGTTTCTGTGATAGATAAGACAACAAGTTTTTTTTTGCTTCTCCAGCTACTTACTGCCCCACTCAATTGAAACATAAACCCAGTTGTTGACTTCTAGTCATCAAAATCACCAGCTTAATCAGCATGAAAATACCAAATCATCCCATCTCTGTCTCATCATTTAACCCATATTTTAATGTACCATTTAAGTTGCGAAACATTCTTTTAACAGCTATCCAGTGTTGAGTTGTAGGTTTCCAACAAAACTTTGCAACATTCCAAACAGCATAGGAAACATCTGATCACTTTTTCGTATTAAGGTCGAGTAAACTTCCAACAGCCGACTAGGATATTTCTTGATTAAGCAGCTGACTCTCTTTAGATGCTTTGGTCAGCTTTAATCTACTTTCGGTTGGTGTTGAAACATGTTTTGAGTCCTCCTTCTAAACCTTCTGCAGCATAATTATGCATTATGTTGACTAACCAATTCATATTCTGTTTTCTTCCATGTAAAAAACTTGATAACTTAAAAATGGGATTAAACATGAGAAAACTATTCCAGAGACACCTGAGCAGACAAGAATGAACTAGCAGAAAAGATAAACAGGGCACTACTAGAAATAACGATGTCAGTGCTCTTTGACTCGAAGTTGGCAAAAACAGTTTTTGGCAGAAGCTTTGTCGACAGCAACATATCTCCACAACCAAAGTCCTACATCTTCCATTCAAGGAAAGAAGCCTTATGAAGTATGGTTTGGCTATAAACCAAATGTGAGTCAAATTCATGTTTTTGGATGTGATTGTTATACACATATACCAAAAAATGAAAGGAAAAAAGGTTGATCCCAAAGCAAAAAACACAGTATATATATATATATATATATTTATTGGATTTGGTGATGGAATAGAAGGATATTGACTCTATAACAAAGAGAAGAAGAGAATCTCCTACATCAGAGATTTCATTTTAAGCTAAAAAAAGTGTTCAGAAACTGTTGATCATCCCGGCATTGATGAAGACAATAACAAAGAGAAAAATTTTTTTGAAATTGAAAAAAAAAATGAACCAGAAAATTTCGAATATGGAGTAACCCCAGCTATGAGAAAGAAGACCTCCAAATCGAAATGGCGATTGGGTATATCTGGATTGTGATCCAAAAACAGTCAAAGGTGCATTATCCAATGATATGAAAGAAAATTGGAACGCTGCAATGAAAAAGCAAAAGCACTCTCTCTACACAAATGAAGCATGGGAACTGGTAGATCTACCATAAAGGAGAAAAGCTGTTGGATGAAAATGGGTATTCAAGACGAAATGCAATGCTGATGGAAATATTGAGCGTTATAAAGCAAGGCTGGTTGCTCAAGGTTACAAGAAAAAATATGGTGTAGATTATAATGAAACACTCAAAGATTATATTATGATACTTGGATGTCACTCCATTGTTATAAATGCATCGTTTTCTTTCAAATCATACAATCAGAAATTCCATAATATTTTAATTTTTTTAAAAGTATAGAGTAATTTACCACGTCAAAGACTTTAGATAAATCTATATTTAGTCTATTGACCTGTTGGCTTGAAAACATTGCTTATCAAAGATTAATTTATTTTTAGTGCAAAATTTGCAGACTCTATCATACAAAGTTAAAAAAAAAAAAAATTGTAAAACATTTGTTGGCCTATAGTTCTATGTATCTTATTATTTCCTAACTAGCTATGTTGTTACCTTTCATATTCTTGTTAATTTTTTTTTTTTTTTTTTTTAAATTGTTTATTTTTAGGTATAATTTCCTATAAATTTAATGAAAAAATATGTTATTATACATTTTTTTCATAAGATTTGTCCATAAAATGTCATGTCAGCTTTTGCTGTGAACATTTCAGCAAAAACCAAAGACTTAACATGAAAAAATTTCAGTCCATTTAGTGTTTTTTTTCTAGGTAACACAGGAGGCTACAAATAACACGAAGACTGGTTTATCAAAAGTTAAAACTGTGCCAAGAATTAAAACAGTAAACGCTCAACGTCGACAGGTTATAAATAATGGAAATATTAATTTACATGATAAGAGGAAGGTAAGCACAGTACATTTAAATTTTGTTTGTTATTTAACAACAATTTATGATTCAAATAAGGCCAAGGTTAATTATGTCCAAAGGAGCCTACGGGTAATAATATTTTGGTAACAAAATTGTTTATTTTCTTCTCATATTTTTTCAAATAGATAACTGCAAGCTCATTGTAGTGGGCATATAATTATAATTTTTGATTAAACTTCTAATCTATACTAACATGAGTTGGACGGGTCATATTAATGACAAATTTACAATCTGATCTAGGCTGTATTAGATCTGAACTCAAATAATTTCCCTGTAACAAATCTGTCCTTATTACTTCTTGCTGTGTTTTTCTCAGTCTGCTACTAGGCTTTACTCCTGAAACGGCGTCCCTAATCTATTTTACCCAATTATCATCTTTTTCATTTTCTCCAATTGGCCAAACCTGCTTAAGCATTTTCATGTCATCCCTTTCCAAAAATTCGAGGTCTTCCCATTTCAATGTCTCACTTTTGGCCCTGGCTTCATAATACTTACCTCTAAACTGAGTCGATAAAACTACTAAGGATTTTAAAGTCTATATTAATAGAAATATTTATTGAAAAAACAGAAAATTATTAAGAAATACCCAAATAGTTATGAATTAAAACCTAATGACTTGATGCGGATGGAAGACGAAGAGAATTTGGAAGCTAGTAAAATTTCCAAAAACCTCTAACCCTGTCATATTTCTATAATAAATATTTGTTTTTCCTATATTCTTAAGAATAAAATTAGTTCCCCATAAAATTTCCTCTTCTACTAAATCTTAGGTGTGGAATGCTTTCATTCCTATTGAAATATGATTTTAATTTAGGTCACTCATGATGAATTGTCTAAATCTGTATTATCTGGTAAGCAGTTTGAAGTTTTAGTGAGAATTAAAATAAAGATATAAATGTTTATATAATAAAAAATTTTTGTGCTTATGAGTTAATATGAAGGCATATTCTATGGCTTTTTTATTATATTCTAAGGTTTTTTAGATTTGAAATGTTTTATTTAATATCCTAGTTAAATTAAACACTATGAATACAATTTTGATCATATTGAAACTAATTTAATTAATTATCTTCTCTCTCGGTTAAAGGTAACTTAATTTATTTTTAAATTAAGTAATTATACTGTCGTAGGATGGGCTTAGAATATATATAATTTATTTATACAGAAATCACAATTCATAACTTAATAAAAGAGTGCAAAATAAACAGTTTTAACAAAAAGAAATTGTGAAAAAATTCGTTATTTATGAAAAAGATGGCATGAATATAAGTAAGATAAATAAAGTTTTTTTCTTTTTGAAGAATAAGGCTTTTATGATAACAGATTTAGATTGAAATCTTGTTATTGCACATTTCAGGGACAACAACCCACAACCAAACACAAAAAAGAAATCTAGGAGATCATTTTCAAAGACCTGAGCTTTCAGATAATAGTATAACTGTAAGTTTGTTTTTATATTAGCATTCAGGGTGTAATCCAGTGTTCTGGCTAGCCGTATAATGGTTAACTCCCAGTTAGCAAAGTTTTTCAATTTCTAAATTAAGTAGAAAATAACATTTTCAAGTTTTTTTACCCCCTAATTAAAAATTTGGCTGCCTGACTGCCACTCAAATTCCCAATTAATAAAACACGGCTAATGAAATTAATTTATAAATTACACCCTGACATTATTTTTTTTTTCCTTGTATGTACGAAAAATAAAAAATCAAGAGTCTGGTAATTTTTTATGTTTTTATATCTAAAAAAACTAGTCAATTTTTCAAGAATTGTTTAGATATATCAATCCTGGTATCTAAGTATAAAAAGCTAAAAAAAAAAAAAAAAAAAAAGAAACAAGCTAAATTTGGGTGAACATTTAGGAAATTTTTAATATTTGCTGCTGGAGTTGTTTCATGATACAAAATGAAAAATTTATATACTGAGGTTGCAGATTTTAGATTGGTCAATTATATGAAAAGATCTTTCCTTCTTAATTCATTAGATCTATTGTACCTATTTATGACGATAGTCCCTCTTTTCGATTTAAATTTTTGTTTTGGATAACATTATTTTTAAAATTAAGCTTAATTTAGGCACAAAATTTTCCATAGTTTCACAGTTTGTTAAAACAAGTTATATCAAAAATTGAGTGGTAGTGGTATTACTTATCACAATAGGATTTGAATTGAATTGAATACAGCATCTTTTGAAGATAGGTTCTTAGGTTTGATTATATAGTTTATGACAGAGAATGAGTTCAACCAAATTGGTTAATAAAGCATCAAGCATAATTTTTAGACTGACAATAAAATTCTTCGTTATTTCTGATGTGGTTTTTTCTTTATCTTTGAGTCTAATAAATAAAAAGTTCAGAGAATTGTTTTAAATTCAATATCAAATGACTTTTCAGTCAGTTTTTTTTATATATCTTGGTCATTGATCTAGGCTTTTTTATTATAATTATTATTTTGAATGAAACTCAAAGTAGGCTTTTTAGGTTCAAAGTTTCATATTATGTTGATATATAAGGTGGTTTTTAATGCTAACAAGGTTTAACAAATAGGTTTTACAGTAGGCTACCAAACTCGCACCTGAGATCTTACTTGTAGTGCAAAAAATGTAGTTTTTCTTCCAAAAAGATATAATAACTATTTCCACCTTTTTTCTATATAATATTTGATTTTTCTTATGCTGTATCAGTTAACTTTTTCTTTTATATAAATTAATTTCTTAGTAATTAATTTCTTGTGTTAAGCATATTAATAAAGTTATTAGTTGCCAATTAAAAGTTTGTTGTATTAATTATAGTTTTTTTGTATAACATTTGATCAAATAAGATTTTGTTGTAACAATCAAAGGTTTCTGTATAATTTAAGTTTGTTGTATCAGTTAATTTATTTTATCATTTATGTTTTTCCTAAATCAAATAAAGCTTATGTATTATTTTTTTGATACATCTTGCTCTACAATAACTAAGTTATTTTTGTATATACATTAAGTTTTTGCAGAATTGATTTTTCATACAAGCTGGTTGTTTTTATAAAAAAACGAGAGAAACTATATTGGCATTCATATGGTTTATTACTAAAAGTACAACAATATAAATATTATATATT
>JAUZNK010054894.1:5180-15512 GCA_035046665.1 Euphysa ruthae
ATTGCAGGTGTTTATTTATTGCAGGTGTTTATTTATTGCAGGTGTTTATTTATTGCAGGTGTTTATTTATTGCAGGTGTTTATTTATTGCAGGTATTTATTTAAAGAAAAAAAAATGATTCATCTTAAATGTCAAATCCTTTTTCTTATGGCCTAAAAGTTAACTATTAAGTTCTAATTATCTCTGACTCTAACATATTTTGTCTAATATTTTCTATTTTCTAAGATTAAAAAAAAAAGAATTTATAATATTCAAATAAGTAATAATTCAACTCTTTTAAAAATAGCATTCATACTAGAGCCCAAGTCATAATGGAGTTAAATCTAGTCCAAAAAAGAAACTGTTCTGCTTCTGCTTTCATTTTTAAACGTTTTGTTTTGCGGGCTCGCCTCTCCTATAAGCCGTGGCTCTGCTAAAACTTCATACAATGACAAAAAATATTATCAAGCGCTTTGGTTTTTTATTAATGGTTGTGAGAACCCACTCATTATTCACTAACTGTTTGCTTTTTGTCTTTAAGTGATTAGAAATTATCCTTGGTTATTTAAGTCCGGGATAAACTGAATAGAAAAGTAGACAAAAATTGTTTGTACTTCGCTGCAGTACGTATGAGAAATGATTAAAATGGTGCTTGAAATTTTCGGATTATTGTTTTTTCTAGGAGTGACTGAGCGATTATTTTCTATCAGATCTTATTTAGTATTCTATTAATAATGATCGTCTTTAGTGATTTATAATCATCTTATTATTATTGTCATCTTATTATCCATTTTTACGAGCAGCAACTTTTGTCATAAAAAGTATCATTTTATAAGGGTTATAAGGGTTAATAATTCCCAGATATATTTTCTTATATGCAAATTTAAGTAACTGAATCTTATCTATTTAAAACATTGGTGTGGCGTGATGCCGGGGATCGGATCGCCTATGATGTAAACACCATCATCTTACCCGATGATGTCAAAATATTTATAGGTTCATTAATTTAAATCGTTGTAGAGCATTTTAGAACTTATTATTCTAAAATTAATAATTCAAAGCTTTTTTTAGAAGTTCATCTCACAGATAAGATAAAGCAGTGGTTTTCAGATGTTATTTTAAAATTTTCCAAGCTAAATAGGTATAAGCTTAGTAACAAAAACATTAAATGAGTCGTTTTTTCATTAAAGAAAAAGCTTTACACTAAATCTCAAGAATTTTTTAAAAATAAGAAAGAATGTAGATTTCTAACAATTTGCCTCCTGAATATTCTTACCATTGTTTGATTTGTGATTTGTAAAATAACCAAGTCAGGCATAAATAATATGAATAAAATGTTTGTTCCAACTTAATTTTGTGCAAATTACTTTTAGAACAAATCGCATTTATTTACTCCTAGGGAGAAGAAAGGATTGAAAAATCTAATGCGGAAAAAGAAACCTAAAAGAACTGATAACATTTTTATACATATGAATTGCATTCATGACTGCGTCTTTAATCATGAATTTCATTTTTCAATTCAAAACTTTTACAAACGTCGAGCATTTACTAACTAGAAACATCGAAAAAAAATTTTTTTGTAATATTTTATTTAACCTAATATTATTATTCTACCTTGATATCATATACATAATTATCGTATCGCCGTAATTGGTTTAGAATCTTTTGCATGCTTTGCATGGGTTGAATAGATACTTAACACTTTCCAAGTGGGAAATTCTCCGTTTACATTTTTACCCTTAAGGCCATTTCTAACTACCATACTCCAAGTCTTCTTATATCACAGAATCACTACGTATTTTAAAGTCCACA
The DNA here is from genome assembly GCA_035046665.1 of Euphysa ruthae. Classification (NCBI taxonomy): domain Eukaryota; kingdom Metazoa; phylum Cnidaria; class Hydrozoa; order Anthoathecata; family Corymorphidae; genus Euphysa; species Euphysa ruthae. Next base: position 6,972 of record JAUZNK010054894.1, read on the forward strand.
CACTTCCTAGTCCAATTAATCACATTCTTTTTAAGTGACTAAGTTATTGTAGCCTTCTACGTTGTATAAGCTCATTATCACACAAATTATCATATTTAACAACCTAAAACTTACTGCCAAAAAGCATCACACTCCGCACAAAACTATGAGTTAAGTAATATATTTTGCAAAACTACAGCAAAACCCAGAACTTGAGGTTAAAACTGCGAAATTAAACTATGCCTGTTTTTAATATGACTCCTTTGCATCCTGAATAAATAGAAAAATCAAAATTAGTCAAAATTAATGTAGACATAATGATACGGCAAACGAAAATCCAAAAATTTTAAAAAGACGGAAAGGAGTTCACATTTTCATTTATAAATAAAATAGTTGCTAAAAGTAGGGTAGAAATCATTCGCCATTTCCTATCCTCTTTTCAGTGATGAAACTAATACAAGCAATGTTATTAGCTACAATAGTATGATCGCCTAACACCTTTAACCAAATGAAACACAACAAAATCCTTATAACATTTGATTTGGCTTTAAAGCTATTTCTATTTGGCTAGTCCCAGATAAAATATAAGTCTTTTTGGATCAGACAACAAATAGAGGCTTTAAAAGTGTAAAAATTATTAAATAAAGTTAAATTTACCTCCATCATAGAATTTATATATTTATACACTTAAACCTGTAATGCTAAAACTTTTAGGAACCAATTGAAATATATAGTCAAATTTTTCTGAAATCTTAAAACCAGAAGGTAATGAAATGTATATCAAGATTAACCAATAGTTGGAAAATTTGGGTTCTAGCTCATCAACTTTATGCTATATTGCATGTTCTGGATGAGGGAAAAATCTCATCCATTTTTGAATACATGCATAATTTGAAACACATCTTAAGAAAAACTTGAAAATCTCAAAAATGGTGATAAGCAAAATATCTTGGTATCAGGCCTAAATAATTTTCAAGAAACTATTCCTGTATATCTTTTAACTAAAGGGCTGCTCCTGTATACCTTTCAACTAAAGGGCTACTCATTCTTGTGAGCTGACATTTTACGCCTGATTTTAATTTTGACTAATTTTGTGATAACCTTTGAAGCCATAAAGTGTTGATTCCAGCATTTATGAGTGTGCAGACTTCTATACAAAAAGCAAGGCTGTTACCTGTAAATTAGGTTGATACCTGTAAATGAGGCTGATACCTGTAAATGAAGGCTGACACCTGTAAATGAGGCTGATATCTGTATTTAGTCAAATCTCATTGAGCGAGTTAGTTTTTATATAAATTAATTTTGATGTTTATAATACATTAAATAAAACCAAAATATTCTTAATAGGTATTACCTCATTTTCACAATGGTAACCATCTCGTAGAAATCTTTTACATCCATAGCTGCCCTAAAACAAAACAAAAAAGCATAATGAAAATATGTTATTATTGCATACATTATCCTTGTTCAATAAAATATGCCGTATATCAAGGTATCGAAAATAGAAGAATCCATGGGAAAAAATTGTCTGTCATCAAATGTTCCCTTTATATGGAAAAGGCTTTCAAATGAAATAAAATCAATCATAAACTATAACGTATGTAAACATAAAATCAAGGAGACATTTTTTTACCTCTTTGGATATAGTTTGGGGTGTAGAGGTCTGAATAGAGGTGTTACCCTTGTTGCCTGTCAGCTGCTCCTATCTTACTAGGAGGATAGGCTCCACTGGTACTTATTCAACTCCTAAATCTCTCACATGTTTGACTCCAAGCGTCACACCCTGGTAAACTGCTTCAGCTGGTGGGAAAAACCATGTAAGAATGAGCTCATGTGGAGTAGCGCCCCATGTGGAGTAGCGCCCCATGAGTTCAACTTAAGCAGCCGAAACCCAAATGACGAAACCACAAACAAACAGCACCGGGGACACTGGGGTGCACAGCCCACTCGAACTTTTATCATAGATGATATGCAGAACAGAGTGGAGAAAAGTGGTTGAATCAGCAGGGCGCTCAGACGAGCGACCAGGATAGGATAGGATATAGTTTGCAGACCTAATAAATATTGAAGAATTTTATTTTCGAATTCGTCTAGACACTGAATTCTTTTCATTTAAAAATCAATTGGCTTAACTTTATTTTGCATCCTAAATTATAAGAATGAATGGAATCCAATATATTTGCGAGTTTTATGACAAAATATAAAAATAGAATTTACTTAAATAAAAGCATAAAGCAGACCCTGCTAAATTTTATTTATCTATTTTATCTCTCTATTTTATTTATCTATCTTATCTCTCTATTTTATTTATCTATCTTATCTCTCTATTTTATTTATCTATCTTATCTTTCTATTTTATTTATCTATCTTATCTATCTATTTTATTTATCTATTTTATCTCTTTATTTTATTTATCTATCTTATCTCTATTTTATTTATCTATCTTATCTCTTTATTTTATTTATCTATCTTATCTCTCTATTTTATTTATCTATCTTATCTCTCTATTTTATTTATCTATCTGATCTCTCTATTTTATTTATCTATCTTACCTATCTATTTTATTTAATAAATGCTCTCTAACTCAGAATTATTCTTTTTTTTTAATTTTTTTTTACATTTTCTATTATTCGAGTAAATACGGTAGTCAACATATTTTTGTTCGTTGGTTTTATAATAAAGTTAGCTTAATGCCTGTTTCTGGAGGATATGATGGAAAAACAATTTGTCAATACATTCTAATATATTTTTTTTTTATAGCAAAATTACATATTCACTGTGAAAATACTCTTATTATGTTATAGCATGAAATATTGAATAAATATATATTTTTTTTACTCTGAGGTAAACAAACTCATTATATTAATTAGATAAAGTACACAGCTCTCAGATATACTATATTTAAAAAGATCCACATAGTTTCCAATTGAGTAGTTTACGTTAGATTTCCTTAATGGGAAACTGGAATCCTTGGTTCTATTTTCAATAATTTGCAATAATACAAATAATGTTTTGAAAATAAACAATGTTAGAAATAATGCTTTGAGCAAAACAATGATATTAATCGTGTTTGAAATTTCGTGTCAGGAATATGTTTTGAGCAAAAAAAATTTACAAATAGCACTTGGATAACAAAATTAGTTTTTTGATGAAAAAATATTACGAGATAATGTTTTGATTGAATAAAATATTTTTCAAATAGTATTTGGAGGCAAATAAATTTGAATACAATGCTAAGTAGCTCGTATCTAGGTATAGCCTCTTTAAAGAAGTGGTCCTGCCTATTTTGCCATTTACCTGTAATTTGAAGTAAAAATTCACCATACCATTCAATTGAGTTCAGTAAATTTATTTAACATTTGACAAGACATAGTTAAATTTAATATTATAAAATATTCGTAAATACTCTATATATAATCTAATATATACCATAAACTAATACGTACCACGAAAAATACTACTAAAAAAAAATTTTGAAAAATGCATGATTTATATAGTTATTTATGGCGTTTTTTTTTTTTTTTTTATTTGAATCGTTATATAACGGTTTCTATTGTTTAGAAAAAACACTGTTAAACGGCATTTAGGTGCTTGGATGGTCACATATTTTTTTCTTATTTTTATTTCCATAAAACCTGAAAGCAGAAATTTAGAGTTTCCACAGAAATAAAACTATAAAAGTATATTTATTTTATATTATTTTGAATTTAATGTATTATATATATTTTTAAGCTTTATTATGCTTATATACTTCAAATACCTTTCTTAATTGCTTATGATTGACACACCCTTTATTTATGCGGGTTTAATTTATCCGATATGATACCAATGAAGTTTTACCTTTATAGATTGTTAGGGGACATACATAAAGGATGTTCGCACAATTTTGGACCTCTCTCCCCCTGGTCCAGAACTATCCGTTATTTACACATAATTAAAATACAATACTTTGTACAGGTTAAGGAATAAGTTCAACCTATACTAAAAAATTCATAAGCTGAGTGAAGCAAACAATTTACTCAAAAAGATAGTTATTAACCAGGATATAGATTATAGACGTATTATTTATCAAAAAAAATAAGCGCTAGATACTTTAATTAGAAATTTAAAATTTTAAATACAGATGGTGTTTATCATAACACAAGAAAAGTTCAAAGGTTCCAAACCAAAATAAACCAACAAAGTTTCAAGATTAGAAAATAACCATATATCACAACTTATAATATCTTTACGCAACTATAAAACCATTCACAAGGATTGCTACAGTTACAACGCAATTTAAATTCAAAGACATTTTGTTTCTTGTTATCAAAAAAAAACACTCAGACCTATTTTTGGTTTATTTGAAGACATGATAATCAGTATGAGTAGTATCAATATAACCGGTATAATTATCAATAAAAGAAACCCAGACAAAGTAAATAAATAACAAAAGGTTATATTTTATTTTATTATATTAGATTTTAAAATTAATCAATTTTGAATAATCAATAATAGCGCTATATAAAGTTTTGTTTTTTTATAAAAAAATCCCTTCAAAATTGCATAAGAAAGTTTGTACTTTTCGCCATCACTATGCAAACACAGTATTATCATTTTCAATTCATGATGAAGCATTTTTAAAATTAAAATTTCATTGACATAACAAGAGTGATTTAAGAAATCAGAATGAAATCCCAATACCTTATTTGTTTTCCATTTTTATATAAAGGAACCATTTCTTAAATAGTTCTTAATCCCTAAAGTGTTTTAAGACTGTCAAACTTTTTTTTTCACATACACGACAAACAAGTGGACCCAGGCTATTTTTCATTCTTCTGCACTCCAAAAAAATAGTTAAAATAGTTAATTTGGAATAATTTTATTTTAACCTGAGTAAAATTTGAATTTTATAATTAATTTTTTTATTGTTTATAAAGAAGTTTCTTCTGAAAAAGTTGAGCAGGCTTATGTGTTTTAACAATTCATAGGTTGACGTTACATGGTGTGCAATTTTAAAGAACGCAGAATTAGGCAAAATATCTGCTTTTTCATAGCGTTTTTTGGTATTTTGAAAATTAGAGTGCCCTTTTCAGTTTTATAGTAACAAGTAACTAATGGATTGGTTGGGTATATAAACGCAATTAGTATATGAATATTTAATATCCTTCGCTTTCCGTTTTTGTTCAATTGGTTTTTTATTTGCCTGTAAACAAAATGATAAAGTTTTCTACTCCTTGTATATATCATTATTTTTAAATATGTAAGTATGAACTGATTTATTTTGCATGTAAAATCTAATTAGAAGCTAAAAGTTGCAGATCAAGACAAAGCTGGTAAATAATTCAAGCGAGAATACCAATTTCATTCACAGTTTTTTAGTCGAAAATTTAATTTTGTGGAGCGAATAGAAAATTTTGATTTCAAGTGAATTTAATTTTGCGGGAATCCGAATAACGTGCATATTTGATGCGAATTTAATTTTGTCGATAGTGAAAGGTAAGATTTCTCATTCTGCGCTGAAATTAATTTGTTTGCTAATTTGAACGTAAAATAAAATTTGAGAACACCGCTAAAGTTAATTCTAACACAATGTTTCCTTTGCGCCAAAATCTCTGGATGGAAGCAAAATTGATTGATTTAATATAAAGTTTTTAGTGTAGTTTTTTAAAGAACATTGAGCAGGGTCTGTTATAAAACTTATCTTTATGCTGCTGGGAGGACATTATAATACTTTATTAAGTCTTATTAAAAACAAATATTTTTCCCCTGACACCTATAATTTGTTTCCCAGATTTTTCTCCTCTTACACTTTCAATAGCAAGACAATTTTTCCCAAAACTTTTAAACAAAACTTTGTTATTCATGAAATGAACATTTGTGTTGGACGAACCCAATAGAAATGATGATTTTTTGATTTCGCGAATGATTTTGAATTTCTATCTCAAAATCGAAAATAGAAATGTAATTTTTTTTTTTGTTTATATCAAAAACTTTTATCGACGTTATCAATCTTAAGGAGCAGCGTTGTTTGATTTTGAAACTTTTTCAGGATAGAAGTATGATAGTTTGACCATGTCGGATAGACATTTTGTAACACAGATTTCGATGGAAAGTAATTGCAACAAAATTAATTTCAAGTATTGTCAAAACCGTTTCATAACTTTTTATTAAATTTCCACTGTTTATAACAAACGGCATTTTCTCAAATTGTTATGGAAAATTATGACATAAAAAAGGGAGTCTACAAGCAATTATGACAAATAAAACTACTGACAACTAAACATTGAAATTCCAACACAAGAAGAATGGAGTAAATGACTAAAGGTAATTTTCTTTCCTATGACAAATATATTTGTGTTTATTGGAACTATCAGCTATATAACAAGTATGTATGTCTGTCTGACATAAAAATTCTTAAAAACCGTAAATCGAAATCTTTGAATCAAAAACATCAATTCACAAAGCATATGTCATAAATATCACTTAAGCACAAAAGCATCCTTTGCAGTACCACTGGTTACAAAGAGGACACATGATCCATTCTGATCCGTCCTCTCCAGTGAAACACTTTGCACAGGTTAAATCTATTTGGTACACCTCTATAACATCAAAATACCCACATGGTTCAATTTCGTCCCCTTTTTTGCACCATTGATTATGGAAGGCTTCTTCGTCAGTCGCGATGTGATAAGAGCTAAACGCAGTGAAAGCCATTTCTAATAATAATTCTTTTGGCCATGTGTACTCTTATAATGTGCATATTTGTGCTGTAAGGAACATCTTTGACAGTTTCGAGCTCTTTCATTACTTCTTTGATGGGCTGGTAGACATAGTGTGCACCTTTTACTAACTTTTATGCGCATTCCGCAAATTCTTTTGGTGCCTTGATAACCTCGCGTCCCGCCATTACTGCATGGTATAAAACATTCTTGACACAGCCTCCAATCCCATTCGTAGAGCCCTTCCCATGGTGCCTTTTATTGTAATAACATGTGATGTTAAAGCAGCTGGGGAAAAGTGATGTAAAGGCAAACACTTATTTGAATCGTAACTGTGCGCTGCAAAAATCACTCCATATATATATATTAGTATCAAATGATAAATATGCTTTTCCATCATTAGATCAACCACTTTCGAAATACATATATGAGCAGCTATCCGCGAATCATATTTATTGGCAAGATAGGATTGATTTATTCGTAGTTAGGATATCAGAAAAAAACTTTTTTTTTACATCTTCACTTAAATGGTTTTTAGCAGTCAAAAATTGTAACAAGGGGCTTTGATTTTTTTTAAATGTCAAATTAAATAGTTTACCTAACCTAACCTAAAGTAGGAATTCCACATTCAATTTTTTTATGGAATTTTTATGTCGGACAGACAATTTTTTTTCTTCAGCTTAAAAGCGAAACAGATAAAATATTAATTTTTGGGACGGATGTTAATCACAGTATGTTTTAGTTGATAGCTTGCTTATTTCTATCTTCCGCTTTCATTCTCCTAGATCGAAATAAATGAAGACTTTTTTTATTATGTCAGACAGAGATTTTGAACAAAATGTGATACAAACATATTCCCATTTCAACTTCAGTGAGGGAATATAAAAACAAAATTTGTATATGATGAGTGACGTACTTCACTGATGAAGATTTTATAAGAAGTAAGACTGTTGTTCTTATGGACACAAAAAAAAAATATCCGTCCGACACTAAAAAAATTATGGTGATCTTCACAACAGACAGCATAGTTTGGGAGAGGTAACGATCTATATAAGTGATATAGCAATTTTTAGGGAGAAGAAAGGTTTGGAAAAAAAGTAAGAACAGACCTTTTGCATAATATTGAGTTTTATTTTTTTTGAAAATTGTACCACATTTTGTAACAAATTTCGTGTATCAAAACTTATTTTCATATTTCAAATTTTCCTGTTTCCTCTACCATTTCATAGCCTTCATTAAAATCTTCATCGCTAGAAAAATACTCAAATTCAGTATCTGTATCAGCTTCACTGGGGTTTAACAAGTAATCTTCATATATATTTCCATCGTAGCATAAATATCGTTTGCTTAGTTTCTCAGAATCACTGATAAAATCACATTCTGAGAATTACATTTTAAAAAGGGTACCTTTGAAAGTCGAAATTATAAATTTTGATTTGTCGAAAGTATAAATTTGTAAGTACTTAAAAGGCATCAACAAAACCAACAATAGAACATTACATGACATTTAATCTTAGTATGCTCATCATAATGTGGTTATATGAATAGTAATTTAATCTTAGTATCTCCTAATTTATATAATAATGTGGTTATAGGAAAGTGCAGTCATGCAAATTTATTTTATACAAGAAACTTAGAATTTTGAAAGATTACGTTTTTAAATGAGCGTTAATAAAGATAACATACAAGACGTGGGTATTAAATTGTCTTCAATATAATTTAGCATCAAGTGCCATGGGTAGACCACAAAAAAATCTTTTCCTAATCGTTACACTTTTCTAGTCGCTGCAAGCGGCTAGATAATAGGTAACTTTTATAAATTAAGCAATTTGGACTACTTCAGTAAATTTTCAAATAATGA
>JAUZNK010054905.1:0-15512 GCA_035046665.1 Euphysa ruthae
CGATCTCCATCCGTCACAAAAATCAATCACAAAAGTTTCATTCTACGGAACGGAAAATATTTAAAGATGCTCTGTTACGCTTGAGCTATCTCAGAACAACATATCCTATGAAATAATCGCAAATTTAGGTGCTGCAGCAACCTTGTTTTTTTTCAATACCTGCTATTTTCAATTTGTCCATCCGTCACGAAAAAAGTTTGTATCGTACACCAAATATTCGTTAATGGTTCTAAAGTATAGAACTCTCACAGAAAACAGTTTGCAAAAAGTAATAACGTATTCATCAGATCAGATTTAAACACAGCTTGCTATATCCTTTTCTTTGTTTCTTTATGGGCTGTTTTTTGCAGAATTTCCATTTAAGAATTTTATTGGTGATTAAGAAAATTTTATTGGTACTCTGCCTGTGATATCAAACCTTATATTTTCCTGACATGCATCATTAGGGTTTGATACGTAACCAATGCGATTTTGTTGAGATACCCTACCATTAGCTACTCTCTTAAACATTATTTTACTCTTTTTTAGACATTATGCCTTTGACGCAAGCCAAAAGAGCTAAGCACTATAGAGAAAAGAACAGTAAGAGCGTCCGTGAACGCGACAACCTTCGAAGAAGACATAAGCGATTGACACTTAAACTCTTTCACCCTGAAGAAAATGCTTAAGAGTTGAAAAATCAGAGGATTGTAATTAAGGTAATTTATCGAAAAAAGAAAATCGAGGAGGCTAAGGAAAAAGAAAATGTTGCACTTCCACAGTCATCTCCATCTTCAAGTTTTACTCAAGCTTTTACAAAGGCTCGAAGTCTCCGAAAAGTTGCGTCTGCGTTACCTAAATCACCTGGGAAAAAAGCCGAAATTATGAAAACACTTGTAAAACAGTTTAAGCTGAAAATTAAGAATAATAAGCAGCTTTAGGGCACCCAAAGAACAACCTTTCACCTGATGAACTGGATTGGTTGACATTATTTTTTGAAAGACCGGACATTACGTACACATTAGCAGGTATGAAGGACCATAAGTACATGGGAAAGAAGGATGGGGATAGCGTTTTTAAACAAAAACGCTACTTACTTTGGACATTAGGTGAAATGGTTGATATTCTTAATAGTATATCTACTATCGAATCAGTTGATGGCTGTTTTCCGGTGAAATTCGGTAAAAAAGTTACTTTCCGGCATGTCTATGGTTTCGTGAAACAACACCCAGAGTTGGTTTTCAATAGAAATATCCCACATTCCAGTTTTCTCTGTGAAACATGTGAGAACGTTGTATACCTCGCTAAATCACTTACCCAAAACGGCAATGAGCTTCCAACTAACCCACATGATCTGGTTGAGAAATTTTCATGCGATTCATCAAACTGCAAATGTATGTACAACAATGAATGTGATATCTGCTCTGTTGCGGTCGACGTTGATGACTTTGAGCATTTTGATGAACGGAGCTTTTACAAGTGGGAAAAGGTCAATGGGAAAGTTGTCAAATTAAATGTTACCCTTTGTCATCACGATCTCGTCGACACGTTCAATGCAGAAATTAAGGTCCTCAAGAAGCACATCTTCGTTAAGCGAAACTAAAACGCATTTTACAATCATCAAAAAGAGAATCTAGACATGATTGAGGTGCTTTTTCAAGTAGACTATAGAAAAAATTATGGAACAAAGATCAACAAGAAATCCAAAGTGCCTACTATGGCCACAACACATTTTCAATTTTTACTGCATGCGCTTATTTCCGTACTACTGATAGTAAAGTTGACCACAAAAACGTAACAGTGACATCGAATGCCACAGATCATTCCAGAATAGCAGCACACACTTGCACGATGAAAGTGATTGTAGAGGTTGGAAAAACCTTCCAAATACAAGAACTGAATGTTTGGAGTGATGGTTGCACGGCACAATTTCGCTCTTGTTTTGTATTTGATTTAATTTCTCGCGTCGACCGTAAATACGAAATAGCGTGGTTCTATAACGAACGTCACCATGTAAAGGGGCCAATGGACGGAGTCGGTGGACCCATAAAGAATAAAAATTTTCGCGATGTTAAGAGCGGTAAGGTTCAGATTACCAGTGCCGAACTACGCAGATTCCACAATCAATGGAATAACATCACTCTATTTACCTGAGGATGAGGTTTTCGACAAGCCAAGTGGAAATGAGAATGCTCCAAAAATTGCGGGTACTTTAGAAGTCCACAAAGTCACCCGAGATATCAATGAAGATGGTGTCAGCAAATTGAATTTTTTCAAGATGACATCCGACGAGAAAAATTTTATACGCAATGGTATAGGCGACCCGGTGACCTGGAGATATGTGATCATCCCGCTCTTTCTCTCAAATATGATCTCGACAACACCTGTATATCTTGCAAGGAACCATATCTGGCCAAGGAAGATTGGCTGGAGTGCAATGTGTGCGAGCAATGGTTTCACGAACGGTGTTTCATGAAATAGAAACAAAAACTTGCTGTAGACGTTGTTAATGGTTATGTTACAGTAGACATTTATTTTAAATTCGACTTATTTTATCCATAAAATTTGTTCCAAATAATAGATATTTTATCCATTTTCTCAAAAATTTAAGTGACTTCTTTATAACATTTTAAATCGACTTTGGTCTGTCGTAAATATCAAAATATTGTGAAAAGAACTGCTTTCGAATCATTTTTGATATATTTCGTGACGGATGGAGAATTATTAAAAAGTCCTCTTACTTGGAATGGAGATTTTCCTGGGCACTGATCATGAGTGATTTTACAGCTTAAAATGGTAAAGTTTTCACATTTATAGTTATTTTTATCAATTGATATACCTCAAGTTTTAGCAGCATTTTTTGTCCATCACGCTCAATGGACATTATACTTTTATTAATAAAATCGGCAGATTTTATCTTTTCTTAGATTTTATTTCTTATTTTTGTTCCATATTGATATAGTTTGTCATAAAACAAAAAGACATTGTCAAAGCATTAATGCCTTTGATAGAATTCTTTCCCAATTAAAAAACTCCAAAATGTCAATTTCTATCCCGTCTATCCGTCACAACCCACATTTCTATACCGCCTATCCGTCACAACCCACATTTCTATCCCGTCTATCCGTCACGACCCACATTTTCATCCATAAAGAGAAAACGAAAAAGAGAAAAACCATCAGTTAAAACTTTTCTTGAAGTTCCAGGTACAACCCTTTTTTTGGAAGCTTGATTGTTTTTGCTACAAATTTGTTGCAGGTTTTTTATGGGCCTTCAAAGTATCGTTTGTCCATCCGTCACAAAACAGCAATTTCGTAACAACCCTTCTATGAAAATAGCTCACCCTTATTGTTATCGGTCTAAAGAAAATCTTTTAATGCATTGGGAAATCGATATTTTTATTTGATAGCGAAATCTATATTTTTCGAAAAATTCCCTATCGCTTATAACGCCAAAATATGAATTTAATTGTAATCTATGGAAACATTTCATTTCAACTAAAAATCTCAACACGAATTTTAAGTAACACGGTTCAATATGATTTAACCCCAAAGCTCGTATCATATAATAATCATATTTTCTCTTCATAAAGAATAATATAATAAGTAAAACAGTTCGCCAAAACAGATTCTATCATATAAACAATCACGATATGTTATTAAATTAATGTCCATCGTTTAGATTTTTACTCATTGATTGATGATCGGTAGCAGAGGGAGTAGAATAACAAACACCCTAAAAAGACAATACAAAATAAATATGAGTCTTTCGTCGCTATTATGAAAAAGTTTTACATCATTGTCTCATGTTTAAACTCGATTCTATCGTTTTAATACAACGATTTTAGCTACTGTTTATAAAAGAAATGCATATAATGATTTTTTTTTTATATGGTTGAATCATATAGAAATTTGCTGCATAATGTTGTTAGTGGTTTTTAACACGAAATTATTAAGGTATAAATCTATAATCTATATGAAATAGAAACTTTCAAACAGCAAAAATGTTATAGCACGAAATAATATTGACCTATTTATCAAATGGGCCTTTTGCACATTTAAAGGCAATAAACTAAAAAATTTTTGTGTAAATAAAATAAGAAAACTAAAAGCTCCGTGTATAATTTTAGAAATATGTTTTAAGAATATTCACGTCTTTATGTTATAGGAATATTCCCGTTTTTATGTTATACTTTTACAAATATATTATGATATATTTACCATATGTGTTGTATGATAAATTTATGATATATTTATATCTTTAGGAATATATATAGCTACTTAGTACTTATCTAGATATGATTTTTCAAGTGAAAAGTCAGAGAACAAACATTTCTTGCATAAAAACACTATTAAATTTTTCATATATCACATTTTAAGTTAGAAAAAGGTCGGTTTTTAATAATGTAATGAAACAATTAAATGAACGACAATCAATATTTTTTTTATTCATTTGTACATTGTATAAAATAACACATGTATCTATTACAAAATTGGCTTCTAAATATCAATTCACTTCAAAATGGCTGATTCTGGTTGCTTTTAGTAAATATATTTATTACTGTTAACTTGTGTTTAGTGGTATATTGGCCAGAAAAAAAAATGCTTCAATGCAGATGGGCCCTGGCAAGACATGCTCCAAACATACATCTTATTCTTGGCAACAAAAAACAACAAAGATAAAACAAAGTTTACGATTATTAAAGAGATAAAACGCATGTCATGAGTTATAAAATTTTATTGAGCGACATTTCAGGAGTCATGCTGCTCTTATCATCAGGCTGATAAAATTAAAAGTTTACAAGTATAACTACAAAATAAATATTTTAAATAATTTTAACTTTCATTCCACAGTTTTCAGAATGTCCTCATACCACCAATAACGTATAGTAAATTAGTACAATAAACCATAAGGAAGCTGCGTGGTTGCCAATGATCAACAAGTCCAAAATTTTGTTGTTACAAGCAAGCAAACAAGCAAGCAAGCAATTGTCTGTCATAACAATATTTCCAGTTTGGTCCTGTTATACATCGCACCCAAAAACATAGAGAGATTGATTCAGCTGAAACATAGTAAAAGAAAAAAAAAATGTTTTTAACAAAATTATGGTCTATATTTATTACGTTTGCGAACTAACTTCAGAAAATTTTTCCTTTATCTTGTGTTAAAAAAGTTATAGTTTGTGATTGATTTTATTTCATAAGAAAGGCTGTTCCATATAAAGGGACCATTTCATAAGAAAGGCTGTTCCACATAAAGGGACCATTTTATAACAAAGGCTGTTCCATATAAAGGGACCATTTCATAAGAAAGGCTGTTCCATATAAAGGAAACATTTCATAAGAAAGGCTGTTCCATATAAAGGGACCATTTCATAAGAAAGGCTGTTCCATATAAAGGGACCATTTTATAAGAAAGGCTGTTCCATATAAAGGGACCATTTCATAAAAAAGGCTGTTCCATATAAAGGGACCATTTCATGACAGAAAATTTTTCCCATAGTTTCCGATAGATCTTTTTAAGGATGTATCGAACCTTAGATGGCTGTTGCGTATAGGGATTCTTCTATTTTCAGAAACTTCCAATATTTCAGGCATGTAATTTAGGTTGGGTAGATCTATTCTTTCTGGCATGCAGCTTTGACATAATTGTCCCGTGGTGAATGGCTGACGGTAACTGAACTTTGTTTACTATTTCCAGAACGTAAAGATTTGTATGCTAGTTTATGAGTTCTGCTTAAACTTGCAGATAGGTGTTGATCTTTGTCATATAAACTTTCTTATTCAAATTTCTTAGTCACCTTTCTTATGCTATTATTGCATAGTGGGGGCAACTCACAAAACCAAACTATTAAAACTTTCAAAAGCATCCATGCAAGATCATCACATACAAAAAGAGACTTGATAGCGCATTACCTGTAATGGAGAATTCTGAGCATTCACAACCTTTAATATTTACTAAGTCCTAATATTTATGTTTAAAGTTAACAAAAAACAAACCCCTCCAAATTTCAATCATTTTTTTGAGCTAAATAACTCAAAGTTAAACTTACGATCCAATCGTAGAAAAAATTTTGTTCAACCAAAAAAATCTTGCATGTAGATCATTTTCTTTCCAATACAGGACCTAAAGTGTGGAATTCTCTAAATTGTGAAGTAAAGGGTGTCAATATTTTTAACATTTTTAAAAAATTTTTTAAATTTCTATTACTTAAGATTATAATTGAAACGAATGATGAATCAATTTTTTTTTTTTTTTTTCTTTGTGCGCATTTATTTTTATTTTTTACATTTAACTCTTTTTATTTTTACTAACCACAATAACACGTAACTCTTACAGAAGGTAATTTTTACAGAAATCTTGCGACTTTTTGATTTTGCTCTTAAGCTTTGAATATTAAGTGAGTAAATATATTTTATAAAATAATTCAAGCATATTTCTATTTATTTTGATTTTATGATACATTACCCTTACTTGCTTATATTGTAGTTTTTTTAACAAGGATCAACATTTATATTTGATATGTAATGTGATATTTGTAAATATATAATAATAATAAATGTGAATATCACGCCACGAAATAAAACCTGCAGGAGATAGAAAATTGTGTCAGCAACTGTAAATTTAAATTCAAGAAAAAGAAATTTTATCCTATTTGATATATAGTTTATCAGATTTATAATGAGGTGCACTATTTCAAAGAAAAATAGGTTTTACTTTTGAGCCCTAGATATTTGATAAAAACAAATTCTGTATTACATCAAACAGCTTATTAAATGGATTTACGTCGGCAAAATGATTGCCCGTGACAATTCCTCTGATCTTGAATCCCAATTGAATAAGATCTGATATTCAATTGGATTTTTCGTTTGCAAGACATTTCCCACTGGTTGATTTCTCTGGCAAGCTTTTATAACCAGTGGAATGATCACCTTTAAACCGACAACCACCAATACAACGATACCTTTATACAAATTATCTGATTTATCCACACCAACCTAAATTCTTCCACTATATTTTGTACACTTTTTCTGCAGATATTTGACCTATAACTAAGAAAAATTTGTTTTGAAGGTAAAGGTATAAGAAGAAAATTTAAAACTGCACATAGACCTACATGTGGTTGATAAAAATGTCGCCAAAATTAACTCACTTCCATAAATATTGTTGGGACATCATAGTTAAAGAGTAATTCCACTTAAGAGTACACTGGTGTTTTAATTATAATCTATCGTTCCACAAGGTGCAGCCCTATGCAAACATTATAATTCCGCATATACACTTGCTTTAATACGCCAAAATACTACTTAAACTTAAATCAGATAAACAAACAACTTTCTTCATTGCAGAGATATTTTTGATATTATTCCTAAAGGATTTGATTAATAGAACAACAGAATTGATATCTTTTTCTGTCAATTTACCTTTTTCTGACAAAAGAATTGTTGTGCTGCTTCACTAAGTTTTGCAATCTTGTACCAAGACGTTTCTAAAAAGTTTCTTACACATTCAATTATTTCAGGTACTGTATCATAGGTTTTAGCATGGTTTACTGGAAACTGCCTCCTGACAATGATGACCTACAACTATCGCCAAAATTTTCATTGTAAATTAAACCGTTTTTCTCAACAGATCTCGAAAATATATCAACAGCTTCAGCTACCTCCATTGTTCCTAATAAACTCGTGGTTTAACTTGTGCAATCAAAGTCCAATCAAGAGAATCCATGCTTTTGCCATCAAATGAAACCCGACGTTTAACTAAATCATAGTTTTCAACAATGGAACTATAACTTATTTCAGCTACAATATGTTTCATATTTGACGGGTTTTTCATATGCATTATACAAAGAAGCATTTACAGCACTGTAAGATGTTTCAGTTAATAGATTACATATTCATGCACCGACTTAAGTTTTTCATTGGTTCATATCCTTTTCCGATTTTTTTATCTGAGAACAGAAGACATGTTCACCTGGAACCTTTGACGACCCTGTACAGTCTCAACTTTTTTACATTCCATTGATATAAACGACTCTATGTAAACGAATTTATTTAGAAAAACCACCTAAACTAACCAAAAATTTTCCCAAGCTTAACAAGTAAAATATTAAAAGAAGATATTAAAGTTTTATTATTCGAATTATCAAATGTGATATTTCAAATATATTTTTGTGCTCTGTAATAAACAAAATTTTTTAAGTAAATTTTGAGTTTCTTTTAAAAACTTTTTATTAACCAAACTTTTCCACATGATAGCCTACTAGTGGCAGAAATTAATACTGTAGGCTAAATATTCATTGAATTTTTTAGTTTCTTACGCGTTTTGGAACAATTATGATTTGTAATCTAAGTGTCATGCATTAAACTTTGAACACTACCAGGAAGGTACCGCTTGGGGAATATTAATCATGTTGCTCTAAAGATATAAAAGCTAAGTGATCTTTTCATACAATTTCCCTCATGTCACCAAGAACGATATTAATTTTTTACTCTATTTTACTCTATAATTTTTAACAATCCTTTTTTACTTTATTTAGTGATAAGGTATGACATTTGTGAGGCTTTGTTAGAATTCATTGCGAAAGTAAATAATAAATTTGAAGGTGATATGATTGAGTATTTTCATAATTGGATCATGCGACTTGGATTTATGTAGCTAATTGATTTTCTATGAAATATTTGAGGCTGAAAATGGAATATGTGATAAAGGAATGTCAGATCCAGGTAACATCTGGATTTGGTAACACATTTACATATTCTATAATAATATATTTCTTTGAAAAGAAGTTAGTTGTTTATCGTTGAAATTGGTTATAAAAACACTTTTAACAAGCATAGGCGGTATCAAAAGGAGTTTTACTTTGATTTGCGAATAAAGGATGTTTACTACAGGTGACTGATCACTTGCAGACCAACCATGATTAATAAAATATCTGTCATGCTATTCACAAGTAGGTAAAAGAAGGGCATTGAGGGTTCCCACCAGACCATGGTCTGATAGATTCCCCATTTTACGACTGAAGATGGGAATTAATGAACCATTCATATATGTGTTCTTATAACATCATGAAACATGAAGCATAATTTTTCCCATTGCGTAAGGGCGTTGGGGTTTTTATCCGCAATAACCCACTGATGACTAAGTTATGAATACAAATTTGCAAAAAGAATATGGATTTTAAAAGCATTTAGGAAATTAATGGCATAAAGTCCTTATCAGTACAAAGCTTCTATCAGTAAAATTTTCCCTAGTACATTAATTCGATTTTCACTAAATTTCCACAGTTGCATCCTTTCACGTAAAATTTTACTATTTGTGGCGTGGTAAAATTATTCTCTCGTTGCTTTTAAATACAATGACTTGATCTCTTTTTTCTGTTTTTTCGAATCTAAAAATTAGTCTCACAACTAAAGTAATCTGCTTAGCTTGGCAGTGATATATTTGTTTTTTTTTCTAGATTATAGTCGTAAATATCTGTTTTGAAAGTTTTAATAGAACTGCTTCATGCACGCCAAAGGGCATCAAAGTAACTTGAAAATACCTATTGAAGAAATACTTTAACACTTGATAAACTAAAAAATGTTTAAACTTGCTATTTCAAAATTATCACATGCTGCTGTCAAATAACCAAAATAATTTAAATGCGGAGTTGGCACTGTGGTAGGACGTTTGACCAAGGAATGAAAGTTCACGAGTTCGAATCCCACTTCTGGCGGAAATTTACTCTCCATGTTATTTCTGAGCTTTTGAACAAAAATTTTTACTTAATGCAACGTTAGCTCAATTTTGTCAGGTTGTTTAGTTGAGCGAATTTCATAGATGCAAATAGGCGTTCTAAATACTCAAAGACCCACCACGTGGGCCCTTCTCAAAATATTTTCTCGGCAATTTGTTGGTTCCCCACATAAAATATAAAATTCTCATTCTTTCTCTCAACTAATTTCTTATTATTCCCAAGATGATAATGATGTGATCCTAAGCTTCAGTTTTGAAGAGAAAGCGGTTAAGATAAAGCTTGCAGTTTAAACACAGTTGACGATAAATGTCACCTTTTTGGATTTCTCTTCAGATAGCTTAATCTTGTGACATATAGTTGTTTCAGACTCTCGAAATATGCTGTATAAGTTTATATATACTAATGAATGTTTCTTGACCTATCCCTATTCTTTCGGTAGAGTTGTACAAGCACGCATATTTTCCACTTTAAGTTAATGATGGCTTATATTTTTTGGTCGCAATAGACTTTTATGGCAGTTAATTTTTCGCACTGTATCTTGTATTTCTTTTAGCTCAGTGATTGTTTACAATTTAAATTTAAAACGCTTTTCTTCGATCGCTTTGCATCATTAGCATCATTTAACACGAGCTTTTCAAAAAAAACAGATAAAATGAAAAACGAGACTTAAAAATAGCGATACAAAGTTTTTTTAAATGATTCGACAAATCATGGAAATTTCAACTTACAAAAAAAGTCAGGATCGAAGTCTACTTTGAAGTTTATTGATTGATGAGGTATAAAAACACTTGTTTAGTAAATTTTTTAACCTAAAGTATTCAATAATTCGAGAGTATTTTGTCAGTTTTTTTCAGATCTGTTATAGTAAACAGTGATTTGCCATTGGAAAAGTAATACACAAAACATTAAAACACAAAAAAATGTATGACGACTTACTGCAAACATACCTGTGAAATTAAACAGATTTTACAGCAGAGATTTAAAATCTGATGCATAAGTTTTAACCATATAAAAGAAGTCTGACTAAATAATTATCAGTATATCTCCTGTATTGCTAACAAAAACTCACCAACTAGTTTACTTACTTTTCTCAAGTAAGAGAAAACTGTAACAGCATTAAGCTGTATGCGTAGAAACCAAGGTTATAGCTGAAACTTATTTTGACATCTGAAATTTGGTACTTATAAAGAAACTTTCTGAATAAAGCATATCAGAAAAGTTTTTTTTTTTTTGTTTTAATACTTCAAACTGTGGAATGGTGTTGCGTTCAACCATGATTGACTTAGAAGCGAACACTTTCAACCTTTAAAGCTTCCACCAAGTAGTGGTGTTTGAATAATCTTCTAATCATGAACCAAGTTGGCTACAGCACCATCTATAAACTTATCACTAAGGACAGATGATAATATTTAAATTGTAAATTTACGGTGTGAGACAAACGTAAGAAAAAGATTCCAGCTCGGTAAATAACTTTCCATCTTAAAAATATTCTCAGATTGTTTCTTGTCTTACCAAAAGCTACTTAATTAAAGCATTACTTGGAAAAATACTAAAAGGACATGCATGATTAAAAAAAAAGTGCACCGTTAATAATAATAATAATAATAATAATACTTAAAAAGTGAGTGTACTAAAGAAATTTGAAACAAATGAAACAAATTTTGATAATAACCGGTAAAGTTTGCTTATAACGTAACATAAGCTTCCGACTAAAGTTACAAAACACTTTCAAATTGAAAATGAAACCTTGTCTTTTGACATTTTATAAATAAGAAATTTTGCCAATCTTTATTGATTTTTTATTATTTATTGCTTTGCGTTGTAATTTTCTTTATCCAAACTAGACAAAAAAAAAACATAAGTCTTCAATTCTCACGCTTTTATATTCAAAGAAAATTGTCAGACAGTGCAGATTCATATGTAAAAAGTGCAATCTATTACTGTTATATACCTTAATACCAAATTTTAGTATTGTTTCTATTGTTTCAGTGAATACTTGGGCTTCCTAACTGCAGGTGTCACAATACCAGGGTGTTTAATTTCTCATTGACATCGAATATTAAAAGAATTTTCTAGGACTGAATATTTTTAATTTTCTATTTGAAACAAATGTCAGTAAACTTTTGCTTTTCCAAACTAACAGATGTTTTATCCTACCCTTACTTTTGAGCTTTAAATTATGAAGGATGTTCAAGAGATATTTTGTCAATCCTATAATATGCTATGTCAAGGAGTAAAAAAGACAAAGTTTAATTATAATCATGTTGTTTCTCTTTGCCTCCCTATAGTCAGAATATGAAAGCAGCAAGGGTTGGCAATATGTTTTCAAGAAAGGTATAAAGGTTTGCCAATTAACAGGGATTGTCAATTTTGGGTTCTCATCATACCTTACAAACATATTGCTATATAAATAAAGGCTCGATGAAAGATTAAATAAAAACATGATTCACTCAAAATGTGGTATTGACAGACATTTGGAGTGACGAAAAATTTATATATTTTTATGATTTTCATTATCTCCTGGAGGAACTAGATGGATTGGATAATATTTAACCACTTTTGAAGCTCATCTATTAGGCTAATGTTTTTCTATATGATATGAACTAAAAAAGGATTTTTTAAATTCTGTTCGCTTATAGTAAAAAATAAATAATAAAATTTTGGATCGGAGATTCCATTAAAATATAAATTTCAAAAAATTTTTATATAAATGTGCTGATTTCTTAGCTATCTGAATTTATCTAAATGTACTGATTTATTAGCTACATTCAGGGCCACATTATATAAGACTTTATCAAATTTTAGCACAAATTCACATTTAACGCATGTTGTAAAAGTGATTTTCTTGACCAAAATCGCAAAAATGATAACAAACCCAAATGAATCTATTAGTCTATTTATTAACCAAATGATTGATTTTATTTCCTAAAAAAAATCGCAAAAAATAGCAAACACAAATGAGTCCATAAGTCTATTCACCAATAGATAAACCTAAAGTTGAATATACCAAGGAGGGTGTATTAATAAGGTGTCCTAATAGCGTATAAATCTCATAATATTTTGACTATGATTGTAGCTATAAAATATATCAAACTCTGAAAAATTATTGTGTCACTGTAAAGTTTTCGATATTTTTGTTTAGAAAACATCAAAAATTTGGCAAAATTGATTTTGATAATATTCATTTTTAATAGATATATGCAAATATTAAGAAAGAGATTCGCACAAAGCTTTTATTAGCATTCAGATGTTTTAACCCTATTATTGTTATTATTATTATTATTGTTTTGAACTACATTTAAAATGTTAAATAAAGTCTTTAATTCGTATATAAATATTAGCTTAAAGGACCTATTGTAATGAAATAAATATAAGCCTATTAGGACCTGTGTTATTTTTGGCTCTTAATGTATAAAGGATTTCGGTAGCTATCTGATAAAATAATGTTATTCGCTTGATGATATTTTTTGGGCTATAAAATTACTACTTAAGTTCTCTGGATATAAAACTGATAAAAAGTAAAAAAGTATCATGCCATCAACTTATACATATTAAAATCGAGCAAATTTTACATGCATTTTTGGTCCCGTGGATTTTGATGGGTTTTTCGAAGCCTCTAAGGTTCAAATTGAGAATATATATTACGGCTTATGCACTTTTTCTTTTATTTAAGAACCAGTTTTTTAGCTCAGACTCGAGGTTCTAAAAAATTTCCAAGCAGTGAGCCTCAGATCTTCCTAATTTGAACTAATATCAACGCAATCCCATTGCCTGATTAATTATTAGCTTCTATCAAAAAGGAAAACTCACGGATTTTACACAGGAATGCCTTGAATCAACCAAGATATGAATTTACACATAAAAATATAAACATAACGAACTTAATTCTTTTAATCATTAATAAAACGAAAATATATATTACTAAGGCATTGCAATAAAACTCACCAAAGGATGATATAAAAAATCTCGCTAATAAACGGAATGAATTCCCCACAAATTGTTAAGGTTTAAAGAATTGTTTGTATGAAAAAAAATCACCTTAACCGCTTTGTGTCAAAATTGTATAATCAGAATACATTTTTGCCTCTTGTTGATTAAAAATGTTGAAACATAGGTAGTAGAAGTAGTCATAAACCTGTATAAAATTATATGAAATTCAAATAATTTAAAAACCCATAAATATAAAAAGAAAAAAATAGAGATGTTATTATCTCTCATTTTTAGCCAAAAATTAAATCATGGTCAACAGATGAAAGTTCTCGCAAGTTTTGAAATGTTATAGATATGTTATAAAAATAGTTTACAGAACTTTCAGGCTTTGCAAATCATTTATAATTTACTTAGGAGTTCACAAGATAATGTTTTTGTATTTTAATACACCTGGAACATACACTAAATAAATGTGAGTTTTGAGTTTATTTACAGTCTTTTTAACAATGGAAAACTTTGGGTAAACATATTGAAAAAAAAAACAGCGATACCGTATATTGATGGGTTGTTGATGGGTTGTTAACGCTTCTTGTAATGTATTTTATCAAAGTCTTGTATCGGCTGAGTAATGAAAGTACTCGTACTCGTCTGCAAAATGTTATGATAAAAGTCTATCAATTAATGGTTAAAATATAAACCTTGGAGAAAACGAAAGTTGGTCAAAAAGATTAAACAATTGAAACTTATTTGATAAAAGTGTTTATGGCTCTGAGAAGACGTTTCAAACTATCCGCAAGTGTTAACATACAGCATTTCGATTATTTTCACTGAGTTAAATATCTAGATGTTTCTAAAAAAGGGTGAAAACCTGCGTTTAAAAAATTGGAAATTAAGAAATTACATTGATTTCTTAGTACCTTTGCACTGCGCTAAAAATATTATTACCTGTAAGTTTGGAATCTGGTTTTGTGTGGCATTAATAGCAGTTTTCTCAAAATCCACTACAATTTTGGCAGGATCATTATCATTTGCCTTAAAAATTTGTTTGTTTCGCGTATTTTCGTTCTTGTTTGGTAGAAAGCCAAAGGCATATAGCAGGATCTGGTTGTTTACCAAATCATGAATTGCATAAATTTGATAAAAGACTTCGAGGCACAGCTTGAATATCCCATCCATAAACCAGTGGTTGTACGTAGGCAGGAGCTGGATACATTGTTAAGTGGAAAAAATAAATAATCTTTCAGCACCCCCAACACCCACTGTCATATAGTAGAAATTGGTTTCTCTGCGTTTGTGAGTTGTTAGCGTTGAGGTTATGCTGGAATATCCTCTCTTCGCTGCGGATTTGGAATTATGTTCCTATCTTGCCTCTGCGACCTAATTGTTCGTTTAATGTTGTTTATTTGTGGTAGATTTACTGCAGCGCTTTGGATAATATCTGATAAATAAATATTAAATGAACAGTATAAGATACTTTTTAGTTTAAACAACTTTTAAACTTTTTTCCAGTTAAAAATTTTTCTATTTCTAGAAAGCCGTCCGTAGCGAACGTTGTTAAACAGTTATTTTTTCTTAGAGTTACACAAAATAATACAATTACATACCCTGGAACTCAACATTCAAAACCTGTTGCAAGTATCGTTAGTCGTTTGAGTTCCCCGTTTAACTCCAGCTTTATCTTGATATAATCTACGCTATCTTGTGATGGCGGATCCGAATATTCGATAATTAATTTGATCGAAAAAATCATTTGTTTCTTTCAATTTAACCTTTGCCTTGCACTGGCTTTTCTTTTGAATAATCTATTCCCATGATTAAAGGTCATTTTCTAGATCTTTTTTAAACTTGTATATAAATGTATATA
>JAUZNK010054916.1:0-15511 GCA_035046665.1 Euphysa ruthae
TATGTATGTTTGTTTGTATGTATGTATGTATGTATGCATGTGTGCATGTATGCATGTATGTATGTATGCATGCATGTATACATTTAAGTATGCATGTATGTATTTATGTATGTATTTTTTGGTTTATTTGGGAGTGAAGAATTACAACTCTTTTGCACTTAAAGTTTTATGTGCATTGCTAAACATTCCTTAGGAAAAATATTTTTGAAAATTTATAATTGTTAAAAATGAATTAACAATATATAATATATATATATAATACGTATATAATAAATTTTCTGCCTGACTTTGTTATTTACTAAGTAGAACATAAAATAAAAAACCTTGTAATTAGAAATATCTTATTAGTAAAACAAATGAAAATGTTAAAATATTGGCAACGAGGATAAAAATGGATTATTATTGAACGCTTTGATCATAAAACTGATAGCTTGACAGAATATGTAGAAGCCTGGAAAAATTTTTTATTGTCAGTGGTATTGAGAAAAATTCAAAAATTCAGATTTTATTAACAGTCATTGACAGTGACAAGTATAATGCAATTTAGAACAGACAGAGTAACCTTTGTCAAAATGCTACACAGAGCTATTAAAAAAGCATTTAAATCTGACTCCTACAGTAATTGCTGAATCCCTTTATGAATAGTGGTATAAATAAATAATGATGTCATCAGGAAGAAATTATGAATTGACAGAGATTTGACTTTTCAACGAGCAACTGAAATATCTACTAACTACAAACAAGCACAAAAAGAAAGTGAATTGATCAGCTCATTATTTCATATGAAATAAATTGAAACAATACAAATCAGCAAACTGCAGTATAAACAACGGTAAACGCTATCGATGGTAACCTGGCTAACGTATGCAGGTTCAAAAATGTGGTAAGGCTGAGGATATATATATATATAAAAAAAAAACCATCCCAAAAGTGTTGAATGAAAAATAATGAAGTACAGGAGAACGATTTCAGTGAATCAGAGATTACACATATATTTTACACAGTAAACAATTGTCCTGTCAAAATAACTTTAGAAGTAAACGGTAAGTCAAAAAGTTTCTCAATTCATACTTGATCCGATGTTACAACAATTTCAGAACGCTCATTAATGAAGTCATTTGCAAAATTAGCCTTAGAACCTACAAATGTAGTTCTTAAGAAATATTCTGGAGAAAAGTTAGAAGTTCAGGGAAAAATAGGTAAAAATTTTCATAATGATAAAATTTTTGAAAACATCTATATGTTGTTTAAAGTTGTGAAGCTGCGTTATTAGGACGATAGGTGATTAAAAAAATTCAACTAGACTGGCAATGCGTAAACAAAGTTAATAATAATAAAATGAACAATATTTATGTAAAGTATTTTAAATTGTTTTCTAGTTAGTTAGGAAAAAACTTCTTAACCAAAACAAATGTCAAACCTAATGCTACGCCTAAGTTGATTCCTCATTCAGAATGGAAAAAGCCAGTCATAATAATCCCAAAACCTGAAAATAGTATAAGGACTTCTCGGGATTTCAAAAATTAGTTTTTATTTGTTCGATTACCCATTTTCAATTATGAATTTTTAATTCAGAAGATCTGTAAGATCTTATCATCGAACCAGGCAGTGGCTAAATTTAAAGCCCCCATTTGTGCTATGATAACAATCAATAACTAAAAATTTTTTTTTGCTCTAGAGGGGATTTGAACTCATGAATCGACTCGTTGAAATAAGACTTAAACCAAAAAATTTTAAATAAAAAAGTATAATTTGGATAAATCAGCTTTTTCAAAATAAATCTTAGAAAATAAATTTAATTTGAATAATTTCTGCGTTTTGTGCATACACAGAGTTTGAGAAGTTTTAAAAACTGAAATAGCTACTAACCTTAAGCCACTGTTTTTCAGTCATACTGTCACTGTAATCGACTTCTTTACGTTCGCGCTTTGCACCAGCACTATTGTACTTCACATTTTCTTCTTCAAATTCAAGGCGAGCAATCTAAATAATATTTAATTGAACACTTATAACATTTGACTTAAAAATATATTATTTCACTCATTTGAAAAAAAAAGAAAGAACCAATAATGAAGTTAATTTAGTTTAGCATTTTCATTCTTTTTCCTATATTCCATGTTATATTCCATGTTATATTCTATGGGATTGGGGCCATATGGGTATCAAACGAAGGGACATTATGCTTTATACATTTTTGGAGAGCTTATTATATTGGCTTTCAGAAAATCTAAGTTTGAAGGTCTGAATGCGTCCTTGGTAAGAATTATTGCACTCCTACATAGGACCTCTGTTTTAGGCCAAGTGATATTCTGGAAAACAATGTTACTAATCTTACAAAGTTCTCTACATTTAAGCATATCATTAATGATTCTTTTGATAGTGAGGCTGTGAGGCCAGCTGTGCAATCAATAAAGCAAATGAAAATCTTAATACAAATGCAGAGTTATTTAGATTTTCAGTATTTAGTGTATACAGATATACCTTTTAGAAAAAAAAAAACGAAAAAAAAAGAATCAGTTTCAAAAATCAAAATCAAAATGACGTCATCAGGAAAAACATGAAACCAGTCATTACATGAGTTTTCCTATTTCTTTTTTTTTTTTTTATCGGTTACAATGTTCTAAATTTTAATTTCTAAATTTTTCTTTTCTTTTATGATTTCACTTTAGAACCTGTAGAAACTAATGTTTGGCATGAAGCGACAATAAAATATATATAAATATTTTTAGGAAATAATATGAATAAGAAATAAGTTTTACGATAAATGGAAATTTTCAATAATTATTTTAATGAAATGATAAAGTTTAAAAAAACTACAATAATAAGCTAAAATGCTCAAAATGCCAATGGAACACCATTTTTCATCAAAAAAATTGAAAGAAATCAACCAAAAGTAAAAAAAAAAGAAGAAGCTATATTTGCAACAAAACCATTGGTCTCTAGGTGGGATCGAACTTGCACATATTTATTTAACCGATTGGCCAGACAACCGTTCTCTCTACTTGATAATCATGTATAATTAAAAAAAAAAAAAACATATTGAAAATAAAAAAATTAACAGCAACTTAAAATGTAATTTTAGTTGGATGATTATTTGGGATGATTGTTAATAATAAAAAAAAATAAAAAAAAAATTAAACAACTTATTTAGAAAGATAATTTTGAGAGATCAACTTAATCTTCCACACTATATATCAATTTTAATGTTTCATTTGATCTTTTAAGTAGATTTTAAACATCTGGACTGTAAGTATATAAACATATTTGTTTAGCTTTTAATTTTAATACCATTGGATAATTAGATCTCGTCCACAGGCTTATTTCAAATTTTATTTTAGTTCTATTGCTTTTATTTTCATTAACTATACTTATATTTAAAATAACTTCTCATTTTCTGGAATTATCATTTGTTTACACAGTGCAAAAAAAGTGGGTTTCAAGATGAAAATCAAAGTGTCGTGAAATCAAGAAAAAGTTCAATGAATTAAAAAATGTTATTTCATTGTGGGTTTTAAGCAAGCTAAAATATACATGCCAACATCAAAGCGATAAAAAAACAAGAATTTATAAAAATAAATATATTTGTTCTCAGTTTGGATTTACGTTGTCCATTGCTATATTATATACAGTTACTAAAAAACCCCAACATTGGTTTTACATGTTTATATCGCCAACTGATATTTAAAGCTATGTATGATAAGATTTGGTTGATATTTTTGCTGAATATTATGAGTATGCAGTTAACCTTAAAGAAAATGTTTTAATTACCTGAAAAATATGTCTACTTATTCATTCTACTTTTAATTTATTGGTCACAAAATGGTTTAATGAAATTTACAAACAAAAGACTCTAAATTTTGATAAAATTAAGAAATTGTGGAATCGTGGTCGTTTTAAAAAAATCGCATACAAGTATTTTTTTTCTGTGTAACACAACATACTCATGGAAAAAATAATGTTTTAGCACTGTCATATATTTATGAAGAAAAAGACTCATGATATACCAATTTTCACTAAGGTGGCTAAATCTTGTTAAACATATAGCAAAAGTATAAATTTTTTAGAATTCCAAAAAATTAGCAACACAAATATTAATAAAATATGTATAACTATTTTAATTTAATAACTCATATATTTATTTATATTATCTATATAAATATATAAATATATTTATGTTTATTTTTTTTTATTTCAAATTATAACCATTAAAAAAAACTTGATGCGCCACAAGAGTTAAAAAAAACTCCATGATTGAAAATCAAACTTAAATTTTATGGCGGCAAGCATACACTGGAAATTGGACAGGACTGTCTTGCCCCGGTTTGCATTGTAATGTGACTGTCGGTATGTATCTTCTGTTGGTTAATGTGTCTGCTGGTAAAATATCAAGTGAACTGCCTCTCGACTAATATCAAGACGATAAGAAGAAATAACAGCTGTGATATTTGTTAATGTAATTCCATGGTAATTTGCTGGGGTATAGTTCAGAGTCGGTGAAGTTTAACTTCCTGGCACTTTTCAGTGGCTAACTGCATAAATATAAAATCCCCTTGATACAAAAACAAGTGATCCGTGTGATCATAGGAAGAGTTTTGCATTTTTTTTTTTTGCTACATATCTTAACATATTTTTATATATATACAGGACATGGTATTTCTCCGGAGAGTCCTTCAATATTGCCCTGCTGTAGCCACTAGTTGAGCCACCCCATTAAAGTGTCAATGGAGAGAGGTATAAGACATCCTTATTTTGAGAAATACCTCCAATCGTTGCAAGGGTTGAGTTTCTCCATATCTACGCTCTCCTGGGTCACCTCTTTTGGACCAGAAATACCGGCAGGTCCACGCTCACCAGGTTTTCCTTTCGGACCAAAAAGGCTTAGGTCTCCCTTAGGCCCATGTGGCCCCATTGGGCCATGTTTGTATAAAGTGCCATCAGACTTAACATCTTGTCTAAAAATGTAAACATTGCTTAAATCTCGGCAGTATTTAGGTATATGAGCCCCCACTCTCCTCATCTAAATTGCAAACATGGATCAATATAATTTGTGTGAGATAAATCAACCATTAAGGATCTATTGTTTACTGGCCACGTCGTTATAGACCTCCTTAAAGTGATCTATGGCACCAAGGATAATCTGACAATCTAAACTATGGACTGCTTTTTTGTTGGCTGATAATCAAAAAAGATAAATGTACAGGGTTCGAATTCTCAGCTTCGCTTTCGCAAATTGCGAAGCAATTTCACAAAGGGGAAGGAAACTGCAAAGCAATTGTTTGGGTAAGTTAGGAATAGCGAACATAATTTTTAAAAAAAATTGCCATAAACAATTTTCACATCTAAAAGTATTGTTTATAACCTTCTATCTTCAATTAAACTAAAAACGTTTTAAATCGCATCTGCTTGATATTTTTACCTGTCTCTAAACGATTAATTAAATACCGGAGTTGCTACTTCTGTTGCCATTTCCTTAGTTAAGTTTGTTTTGTTTCATATCTTCACCTCTGCAGGTAATTTACGATCTTAAAGAAAATCTTCAAATATATAAAGGCTGATTTTCATTGGATTTATACACGGAAATATGTAAAAAAAAAAAGAAAAAGAAAGAGCGTGTTTAATTTTGCACAACAAAGTGTAAAAAATGTCGTGTGATGTTTTGTAAACAACAGCATGATGATTCGAACAACAAAAAGATAACTCAACACAGCATATTTCTAACGCTCCTATATATTCTTCTTTAAAGCATTTATTTACAAAGTTTTTTATAATCTACCATTGTAAATTCTGGTATTTTATATTTTCATTTATTTACAAAGTTTTTTGTAATCTATCATTGTAAATTCTTGTATTTTATATTTTTCACTATGGTTCAAATGAAAACGATACTTACATGGGAAGCTGATTTAAAATTGAAGATTGGTAAGGGAGTTGTTGGCAGTCAAATACTATGTATAAATTTTCAGCTATTTTAAGAAGCATATTTTAAGAATTAAACCCGTTCAGGAGTTTTCTGAGGCATGATCAACCGGTACGCAAAGTCTGAAAATAGATGATCTAAAGAAACACATAAAGGATAAACCACATAAGAGAGCAATTGATTTAGAAAATAAGGAGCAATTAAGTGCATTCACATAAAACTCCCATGTATTGCAAAAAACTTAGATTACATACTTACATAGCAAAAAATTGAAAAGACAAATGAAATGAATGGCGAAGTAAAAAATGACAAATATTGTCATATTGACAGTCAAACCCGCAAGAATATAATCAATTTGTTATTTTCTTTACAAGCATGCAGCTTAAACTGTAATAATCAAACTGGTAGTTATGATACCAACTGTGGGGTTGTTAATAATAAAAGCGTCTTCATTAGAAAAAAAATAATAAAATAACTATTATCTTATAGTAATCTTATTTAGAAAGATATGTTTGATACCAACATAAACTTCCACACCATAATGTTTTTTTTTCTTTTTATTTATACGGCTTTTAATTTTTTATTACAATTGATCTTTTAAGTAGGTTTTAAACACCTGGACTGTATGTATGTAAAAACATTTGCTCTCATCCACAAGTTTATTTTAATTTTGAGATGGTATATTGAAAGAAAATATTGCTTTGCTGTAATTCTAAATTGTTTGCTAAATGAAGAAAACATTGCATTGCTTTTAATTATGCATCTTTTTCAGATCAATGTTTTTTTATACACCACTCATCCTTCGTGCTCACGTTTGTTTTTGTAAATTGGTCAGTGAATAACCTTACTTTTTAGCAGTATGTCCGGTTGGTCAGGTGGTACACTTTGCTTAAAAATTATATCCTTCTGCGAAGGATATTGCACATAAGATCCAAAAAATTTTTGACCCTCAGTCCCCACCATGGGGGCTTCGCGTGGCACTAAGACGCGTGCATTTTTATACGAGCAAAACGGTATCCCCAAATAATCTCTTGATACGTCACTGGAGTATGCACAGGCAAAGTACTGTTAGTTTAAGATTAGAGATGCAGATTTCTTTTATTAAATGTTCAAACCAGCCTTAAGATGAAAGATTATAGGAGAAAATTTTCACGCGCTCAAATATTCTTCTCTAAGTAGAATTTTACATATATCTAGTTTCACCCGGCTTAAGCGATTAAAATGGTCAAGGTCCCATTGATAGCTGAGAAAGCCCACTTATGTGAGACGCTGTTGCCTATCCGTACGATGGTCTAGATTACTACCAATGAAGAAGAGACAAAGGACAATGGTCGCCAACATGCGACCAATCCATGGTGGACACATATGCCCAACCCTATCTTGCGCCAAATTTCAGAACCTGGGCAACATGTCCTCTACTACACTGCATTCTCAAAGCAAGGGTTCACAAGGTCACAACTACTACCTGTGGCTCAACAGAATTGACATTCGTTGTCTGTAAAATCATCAAACTGATTTTCGGGTTTATGTCGGCGATTACACGATAAGCATGTGATTTCAACATTCCATTTATAATACCCTTCACTGTGGTCTTTACAGTCGATACTAAAGGTCTCTCCGAGAGGTTTGGTTTAGCTCTGTAGAAAGAGTTTCTTGCTGCACTTTACAGATCTTTTTTTGCAGCGTTGATGATGCCATGATGTGGTCGACAGTGAGTTTTTTTTGTCTTTATCGTATTTTTTACGTCCCTTCTGTCTGTCTTCAATCACATAGCACTTCAATCTTGCATTGATCAGGGCGATGTTTGGGTTTACATGCAGAGCTGAAGAGACAAAAGGACCCTGGATGTCAATTGGAGGTAAGACTCTAACAATATGACTCATCAACCTCTGACATGAGACTGACGTGTAGACAGCATTCCTCATCCAACCACTGAGGCAATAGTTTAGCATGATCAACCAGTCCGGGAGCCTGATTGTTTTTCCATGGTCACGATGTACGAATCCCCAACCTGCATACTTATTTTTCATACTCAAGTGGGAGGCACCCCCCCCCCTCGACTATTTGTAGAGGCACTTTCTTTGTATGCATTAACTGTATTGTGACTTCCAGGTATGACCACTGGCTGATTTTGTTTTCTGTAACGGTGGGTGATGCCATCGTCCGGTTCAAAACGTATCCTTGCAGAGAGTTCAGGATGTTTTTCTTTGTGATACCAAATAAGGCTACCATGGACCCTCTCACCTAGGAAGTTTGTGAAACACCCCCAAATATCATCCAGTGTTGTGCTTTGCAAAGCTTGATTGAATGCTATCCTTGAGAAATGCTCATGAAAGAGATAGAGCTGAACACAGTCACATCATCTCTTTCACAGTGTGTAATGTAGATGTTGGCAGAACAAACTGACCATGGCTTTCCGCAAACTTCACAGATGCATCAATATTCGGTGTCGAATTGGCGAATGTTTGACTCAGCCCACCCATTTACCATTTCGAGTGGGTCTTTTTTATCGTCCCATGGGGGAATCTGCTCACAGTTCCTATAACATATTACTTGAAAAGTTTGGAGGAACAGGAAATCAAGTATGATCTTCAGAGTCTTAGTTGGAACCTTACATCACTTGTCAAAAACTATATCCTCAGTAAGATGGTCGAGTCTATGACCTTGGGAAATAGGGTTCCACTCTTCAATCGGCTTTGTGGGGTTGATGCAGAAGTAACAATGGATGGTTTGTGTTTGATGGGATTTCAAGCCAAGGTAGGGTTATTGATTTTAATGCCATTGCGATAGACTTCTTCCATATCCCCAGAGTCTAGTAAGTCTATAAGATCTGGAGTGTTAATCCATTCCTGGTTTTCACGCAGATACTCTCCAATGCAACTGACCATAAATGGATAAGTGTTTGGATTGAATACAAAAGCGAAGAGCTGTACTACACCAGTTAGGGTGAGGATGTTGCTAAGAGGCACATCGTCTACGTTTGCTTGACGCATCATGCTCGTTGGGAACCCATACTCACTCACAAGGTCTATCGGATCACCAACCCCTCTCATGGAAGAATCTTCGAATGCTAGATAGGCTGCTCGCATATCGTGGTCAAGGGAAAGGCCATAATTGCGAATGCGATCATTATCGCGCTCGTTCTCTGTTCAAAGGTTTTTTTGCACTGCAGTAGTTTGAATTCTATTATTGGAATAAAGGCTGCGCAGCGCATGTTCGGCAACAATATCCAAAAAGTGGGCATGCTCAATTTTTAGTGGGTTGTTTGGAATCTCTTCCCTGCCATAGTTATCATGACAAGGTACAAAGACCTTTGATCTAGTACTACATTTTCCCCTATCCCAAAAAGTGTTACCCAGAGCATCGACAGCAATCAACTTAACCTTGAGGGCAATCTCAAAGGGCGAACATTTCCTCAGGTGAGCAACCTGTATTTGCGAGCTTGTTGTTGAAGCATTTTAGTATTTGCTAACACTTGGGCGTCAACCCAGTAATTGCTAGTCACATTTCCCTGGAAGTGGTTGACAATGTAGTGAACAAAATAACTTGTGAAATCTTTGTCCTACTCTGCAGGCTTCGACAGTCTTTCTTTAACAACCTTGAGGCTGTGTTTAAAGGTGCCAGTGAGAGCCGGTTTTTGATCACTCACATGCAACTTAAATGCAGAAGACAAGAAAAACTTTGAAAGCCTTTCTTTAACAGCTTTGAGGCTGTGTTTAATGGTGTCTGTGAGAGCCGGTTTTTCATCTTTCACACATGACTTAAATGCAGAAGACATGAGAGGCTTTGACACTCTTTCATTAACATCTTCTGGAATAGACTTAGTAGGGGTGATTTTAACAACACTTTTGAGGGTCTCAGACTCAGATTGCTCAATGCAAGTAAATGCTTGATGTATTAATCCTTAAGGGTTCAGATTTTGGTACTTTTTGTCTGTTTCGGGTAGACTCAGCAATTAATTAATCAATGTATTCTTCCATTGTTTGCTCCTCAACCATGGTGGGGTATAGATATCCCTATCCCGATATACCCTAGTCAGACAAATCTCTTAATAGTAATTTGAACCAATTCACATGGCACACTGGCAAAGTCTCTAAGCACATGTTTCCCTGTATCTATCAATTTTTGAGTAACGCATTGAGCACTAAATGGCCTACAAAGCAGAGTCGCAGAAATTACTATTTTGCTGTTCATTCGTGCAAGTGAGGAAGACGCCACAAGAGCCATAAGGTCTTCCAATTTGGTCATAAAACCACACTAGTCCCTGGGAGGCACTGTGAAGTCCTCTCACTCAAAACTACAAAAACCCTCGTTCCCTCCTCCTCCCAATTGACTTATCAATTGAGTATTTTTTTAGGTGTAAAATGATATATCAAGTTAATGCAATCTAGCATTAGTCTCAGCTTGAAACTATATCTTTTAATAAGATTTTTCGTTAGGGGAGTGTATTTTTATTGGTGAAATGATATAAGCGTAAAATTCTCATAAAAGGGATGATAAATATCTTTCTACGGAGTATCATGTGAATGGTATTTAGTAAACCAATAAATTTGGAGATTTTTTTATTAAAATTAAATCGAATTAATCAATGATGCCATGTTATACACCACTGACATAACTTGCTTTATTCCTTAACTCAAAATTTTTCAATCAAGTTGGAATAATTTTGTGTATCTGTTTAAACAAATTTTGGTTCAAAAAAAAAATTATGAGCCATCATCATTCGCTTTTACAGGTTTCTTTGACAGAGCTGTAATCTCCTTCAGAGCCAAAACTGTTCATGGTGACAGGCATGGCCTTTTCTGAAATTTTGTTTGAGTTATAATTTGTTTTGAAATGCAAAAATGGTCAATTTGCTACTAAATATACTTTGAAACAACAATTTGATAATAGACCTTTTAAAACCAACTTCTGCTTTTTAAGGGCTATGAGTGCCACGTTTTAACGAGATAAATAAAACTAAGAAAATATAAATTGATCAGAATACCAGCACATGGTTTATTGAAATGGAAAAATGTTTCACTTTGAAAAAAACTTTTGTGAAAATATTTTATAACATTCTTGAAAATGCATACCTCATCAATATCTCTAAGCAACCAAGATGGCAACTCCTCTTCCTGCATCAACGGTTGTTTACGCTTGTACTCTGGGTCCTAAACAATATTCAGTAAAAAAATATAAAACATTTAAAAGTTTTGAATCTTGAAGCTATAATTTTCCTGAAACTAGAATTGTTAGAAAGTCTTACAAACTTAAGAAACCAAGTATTAAATATTAGACCAAATATCACATAGATAAATATATTTTGGTTAAATCACAAAATATTTTGAGAAAAGGCACAAAAACTTCCATTTTTGAACAAACTCACTTAGGGGACAAGGGAATGAGAACAATCATCTACAATTTTATACATAATATATTAGACTTTTATCAGTCACATTTGACGTATGGTGTAAAAATGATTTTGTAAACAAAAATCGCAAAAATTATGTCACTTTGATCTCATAGCTCTAGCAAACAAACTTTTTTCTTTTTTTTTAATTTCTAAGTCTATTAAACAAAAGGTAAACCTAAAGTTGAGTGTACCAAGGGTGGTGTATACGTATTTTTAATTGTTTGTAGTAATTTTTTCATTAATTAAGGTGTCCTAATTGCGTATAAGTGTCGTAATATTTTGTCCATGATTGTAGAGCAGAAAAAGAGTAAGAGGGTTGATTGATAAAACCATGCTAATTAGTTAGCAATGCAACTAAATGTAACATTCCTCATTTGGTGAAAAATTTTTTGCATCACCTTATACCAATTATAGCAATTATTGACTTACCTTTGCAATAACCTCATCTTCTTTCTATAATATAAATAAAATATCTATGGTTACTCTTATGTAAGTTTGTGGGACATTAAAAAGAGGTTATTTTCACTGTATCTAGAAATGTTTCAAAAACATAGAACATAACACAAAAGTTTAATTAAAGATTGTGAAATAATTTGTGCTAAATAATTTGTACTTTGTGGCTTAAATTTGGATAAAAGAAAAGAAAAATGCACCACATATTTCAAAAAATATATTTTGGGGACTAGAGCATAAGCCTAAAAATTTCTTTACAAATTATAAAAAAAATCAGAATACCACCTTCTAACATCATAAAAACATTTAATAGAAAAATTAAAGACAAATTGTAACATATTTTGAGGGAGGCATACACCCTGTAAACAAATATTTTAAGCATTAGGTGGCACATGGGTCAAAAAGACAGCACCAAGGGAACAGCATCAAGGGAAGAAAAAAATTGTGCTCTTAGGTCTAAAGGAATTTTTTGAGTCAAAAAAACAAAAATTGTTAAAAAATTTAAAATAATTGTTCTACTTTAAGTAGAGAAAATCAAGCAAATGAATTCCTTGTAACTTCTGCCTGATGAACATACACACACACACACACATGCATTAACTCACAAACACACACACATTTCTTTATTGTTTTATCTACAAACTAATACAAAAAATGGGTTAATAATTCACCTCTTTTCTAGCTTTTGCAGCTTCTCTGTCGAATTTCTATAATTAACAACATCATATTTAATTTCACGAAACCTCAACATTGTAAGAAGCAATGTTTGTAGCTTGGCTACACAGAGTTTAAAATAAGTACAAAAACGCTGTAAAGAAATAATACTCTTGGAGAATACAAATTTAAGAAATTCGTAAATTTTGCCATGCTATAAAGTTTATAAGCTTCCACATTCTAATAAATGGCTAGCAGAGTGCACTTTTAAATATAACATAAGTTTATAATAACACTTTATCCGTATAATTTCTAAATGTAAACATAACCTTTTTTCCCTTTATTATAAGGTTACGGAGACTTGAAAAATCAAAATCAAAACATTACATGAAGATGCATTATATAGCAACATGATGTCATACAAATTATTATGTTGACAAAAAAAAGTTTTTTAGGCAAATTTGGGAACGTTCAAATATCCAGCTGAACCATAACTCAACACAAAAAATCGAAAAAATCAAAAAAACTAAATCTGAGAAAAAGTTGTTACAAAATATCAATTATTCATATGATCATCAGTAAAAACTGTGGTAAAAAAAAAATGACATGATCAGCTGCAGACATCTACCCATTTTTCAGAAAATTTTGATTTTTCTACATATTGACAGCAAAAAAGATATATTGGCTATCTTCACATAACGTATATTTCCAATACTGTATATTAACGTATATTACTGTAACGTAGCATTACCAAATTCAAAGGTTTTACTTTCATATTGATTTTCTCTTTAAAATGCAAATAATCTGAGAATTATCAGAACTTTTTTTGATGATATAAGGCTGCTTTATATTTTTTGGGCTTTTGTAATGATCTGAAATTTTATCGGTAATAAAATTTTTTATTCTAAATATAATTTACTTTACTTTAAATTATACTTTTAGTTAAAAAAACTCACGCATCATTTAAAATCAAAATAATCGACAATCGATAATGGATAAATAATAAAGAAATGTTTTGCCTGATATTTTTCAAATTCTTCTTCAGATCTTGCAATCATTTGATTGACTGTCTCATCATCTGGTACCTCACTTTCCTCCTAAATAACAATGATAATTATTACGGGTTTCAAACTCATTTCATCCTGTTATATTTCCTCATAAAAATAGAAAATTGACTGAATGTGGTAATGAATCAAACTATTTTACCAAAGACACATTTGTTTCATGAAAAAAAAAGACTTTATTTATACTTTATAGTGACTAAGTTTATTTTCAGATTAACCCATTTTGTGCCCAACAAAGTTTTTTGAAATTTTGGTAGAGCTAAACCTAACTCCTTAAGTAAAATCAAAGACCAAATTTGATGGCTTAGACCCCAGACAGGCAGGCTATATTTAAAAAAATGGTTGACATGCAAAAATCTCAATATTTTCACACATTGTCTAACTAACATTTTCTAGCATCATACAAACATTTATGAATGAAAAAAAAACTATATTTTAGTTTTAAGAAAAAAATCTCCAAGCTCAGCAAAGAAAAAACGCAAAAAAATAAAAAAAAAAATAAAATAGCTTTAGGTAAATTGATAAAAATCTAATCTTTGAACTCTATACAAGATTGAAAATCAAATTGATTTTAAGAAAATTTTCAGTTGAAATATGAAAAATTATGACAGGTAGCAATATTTACCAGCAAATGTTTTCTATGATCCTCTACCCTCATGAAAGAGTTAAGCAACAAACACTTTAGTGACTGATAGACTTTAGTGACTGATAGACTTTAGTGACTGATGAATTCCAAATCATAGTTTTCATCGATCTTTCACCCAGATTAAATTTTCTCACAGGTAAAGTGAAGTATTGTGTTAGTAA
This sequence comes from Euphysa ruthae, assembly GCA_035046665.1. Lineage (NCBI taxonomy): Eukaryota > Metazoa > Cnidaria > Hydrozoa > Anthoathecata > Corymorphidae > Euphysa > Euphysa ruthae. Next base: position 14,291 of record JAUZNK010054916.1, read on the forward strand.
GAAATTAAAGTTTAGCATGTAAATCTGTTATGTATTTAATAAAAGAAATGTTGGCTATAGGAACAATAATGTTTTGTAACATCGTAAAAAATTTTAGCAGATATGATTAGTCAAAAGATTTCTCCTATTGTCCTTTAACTTCATGGTAAATTAAAAAAAAAAATAAAAATAAATAATAAACGAATCAATAAAATTTCGTTTTAGGTCTAAAATTACTATGTTTTGGGTCATGTGGACTAGGCCCGATAACATTTTTAAAAAGGCGAAAAAAGCCCAAAATAATATTTCCTAAAATAATTCAAAGTTTCAGCATAGAAATTTGAAAAAATCATACGTCGAGAATTTCTGGCAGGATGTCTTTTGAGTGGGGATCTCTACAGAAACATGAAAAGAAAGATTTTTGCCTCGTTTACCCAAATTATAGAAAGATATATTTTTTACTTAAAAAAAATTTAAAAAGCAGCTTCTGAGAAAAAAACATAGATTTTTGGCCAATTTTTGTCTTATTCACCTCACTTAATGCAAAAAATTAGAAAAAACAAACTAGTGTATCAGGAAAAACATGAAAATTATGATTTTATCCTCACTTACCTAGACTATAGAATAAGAATCTTTGAGAAACATTTATTATTCATCATTTTTATCTAACGTCATTCAAAAAATCGAAAAAAAAAATAATGAGCAGATTCAGCGAATAATAATAAAATACAGATTTTTAGTTTCATTTTGCCTTATTTATCCAAAAATCAAGCTAACGAGAACTTTTTTCAAACACCACCCCTTCACGCAATGCCATGAATAATCTCAATAATCTTAAAAAATTAGCAAAAATTTAATGAAAGCATATTGAGATCTAGCACGGACAGACAGATGAACAGCACTAAGTTCAGGGGAAACTTCATTGTGTCGCTTAAAAAATTACAGAAAAACTACTTAAAAGTTAAGGAAAAACTTTCTCCTTAATTCTTACCTCCTCTTCAAGGGAATCACTTTCAAGTAACTTGCTTAACATCTGTTTCCGCTCTGCATTAGTTGAATGCTGGTTGAACATTCCCGCTTGAATAACCTAATATAAAAATAGTTCATTAACCAAGTGAAATTGTTGAAAATAACATTTTATTCTGTGAATAATCACAAGAAGAATATTTCTTTTATCCTTTTATAATGTTTTTCAAAAGAAATGACTAAAACCAAATAACAAATTCATAATTTCAATATATA
>JAUZNK010054927.1:0-15509 GCA_035046665.1 Euphysa ruthae
ATGATCTGCCATGTTTGTTTTTTTCTTCATAAGTTTAATTTCTTCTTCTAACCCATCATAGTTTAACATCATTATTCTTGCACTTTACTTGATTTTAATTTTCCTTATAAAATGCTTAATTCCATTACTTACATAACTCATAAAAGAATGGCTTGAGTTAATTTCAGACTATTTTTATTTCAACAAATTGTAAAAATGAAATATTGAAACAAATACCATAGACAGTTTATTTTAATTATTTTTCTTTCTGTTGTCATTTTAGCATATATAAGATAACCAACTTAGTAGCATTAATTATTTACAAATGTCTTGATGACATTCGTACTTGTATTTTATTGTCCCCACATTTCTTTTAAAACAGAAATTCTCTTTTTCAGTTTTTAATTTTGTGAAATGTCATTTTTGATTTAAATATTTCAATGAAACAAAACTTTTTGGGCAGACGATGAATATATAATTTATTTATTTATTCTGCCTTTTTTATTTTTTTTATTGTAATGGTTATACATAGAAAGAAAGGTGTTTACATTTTGATTATTGGTTTTATATTTTTACTTTTGAAAGTTATATAAAAAGGATATTTAAAACAAATTGTAATATAAATTATCATTATTAAATATTGAGAGTCAATTTTAAGCAAAATTTTCAGTCTCAAAATCATCAACAAACATCTCTCAGTCACAATCATACAATCATGTGTAAATATACCCGATTGGTCGACACTGAAAGATTATAGGAAATTTCTTGAGTGAGAAACTCTGTTCACTTTAGTTGGGTTAAAATGAATTGCAAATATGAAAACTTTTCTGAAAATGGTTATAAATGCATTAAAAATGGCCATTAAAAGTGCCCTTTCATTTAAAAGTTTCCCTACCTGCAGAGATATGATTTTTTTTAGAAATCTATCAACTAAGTACTTTATTTGTTTGTTTGTTTTTTGTTTGTTTGTTTGTTTATTTATTTATTATTACTATTTTTCACTTACATTCAAAGCTTAAATTCTTTAAAGGAAATTTTAAGTTTCTGGTTTTAAAAACTAATTCTTGGACAAGTATATTTAATAAACAGATGTTCTCTAGAGTAAACATCTCTTGGCTAAGCATCTCATTGATAAGATAAAGTTTTATATAAGGACATTTTCATGAAATTTTATGTAATCAGCTAATGAAAGTACTAGCCTTGTCAGGCCTCATCTTTCAACATTTCAACGTAAAAATAAAAGGTTTGAAAAGTTCACGATTTTTTCTTTTTGTTTATTAGGAAATTATGGGCGAGCTATGGAGACTTACAAAGAAATTCATCAGAAATTTCCAGAAAACCTTGACTGTGAGTATTAATATTTTTCTATTGTTTGTATTTTTTATACTAGGAAAATGGATACTATAACATATTTTATCACCATTGTTTGATACATTGACTCAGAAATGTTAACGTGTATTTATGGTATTCCTAAAGTGTTTTGTTAAATTTGAATGGTTTTGAAATTCCTCTGTATCGTTTCACATCTGCTCACCACAAAAACATATTAGATAGGTTAGAAAGACTTTTAAAATAATTCCTTTTTTTTTTACTTGAATGGTGGTGCATGTGGGATTCTTTAGGGATATAGAATTTGAGGTAAATAATGAATAAATATATCCATGATTTAATTGTAAAATATCTATTACGTATGCCCAATATTTCAAAGTTTATAAGGTAACAGTTTCTCAAAATTTTTATTTTTGACTGTAATCATTTTGGTATGCTCCTTTAAATTTTGGTATCAGCTTGTTGAATTAACTGTACCTTTATAATTTTACTCCCATCTTTGCTTTACTTTGTAACAATTCCATAGAAATATGACATTTTATTTGTTAGCTGTAAAATTTCTTGTGAAGCTCTGTCAAGACCAAGGACTGACACAGCAGCAAAAAGAATATTCTGAAAAAATGAAGAAAATTCAAAAGCTGCTAACTCAAAAAGAACAGGTATGACATACTTTGTCTCTTGATGCTTTGAATATAATCCAGCCAAGGTACCCAAATTTTTAAGTTAAATTGGAAATGAAATATTGTGAGAATTTGTATTAAAGTTCAATAAATTTTAATTATTTGATTCAGACAACCTTTTTAACTTCAAATAATACAGGAAAAAACTAAAATATGGGCTAATTCTCATTTTGTCGTTTTGTCATTGTCATTTTGAGGAAAATTATTTCAAAAGTCTTATTGAGCACTATTGCCTATGGCTTGAATGATTTACTGTCGTAAAGCAAACTAGGTAATAAGGTGATTTCATTTTTCAGGTTTAACCAGAAAAAAAGAAATACTAGCTAATAAATAATAACTAAAAGTGTTAAAACACAGCATAAAATAAAAATGTCCACAATGCCAGATTATTAGCAATGAAAAGCTAATTATTTTTTACTGTTTCATTTCCAAATAGAATTAACTATATAATCAGAATCAGTGTAAAATTTTGAACAAGAATAATATATACATAAGTTTTTTTCATACTAAAATGTATAGCAAACAAATTAAAGCATTAAAAAATGTATAAAAAAAAAGTTAAATCATTAAAAAATGAATAATAATAGTATGAAACTACTGTCACATTGTCACGTTTTTTATAAATTATGTGAGAGAGTAATAAGGGAATAAAATTTAAAAACCAATAAAAGGAAGGTTTTAGATGATTCTAGGTGATGTTAGAAAAAAAATGAAAACTAAAAACCTCTGGATTTCCTTAAGCACTGCATATAAACCACTAATTTTAATATGCATGGTGCATTCTAGTGTAAATAGTGTAAATTTGATTAAGAAATCAAAAAATATTATTATTCCTTTTTTATTTCTCCAAATATTCTTATTGGAAATCTGTACATCCCAGCGGAACAAAGACTATGAAAAATATTTTAAAATATAGAGGTTTTAAAAAAGTAAAAAACTGAGCTAATATCAACACTTTAAGACAGAAATGATTAAAATATAAATTTAAATCACGGTGCCTCTAAAGCTGGACAAATTACAACAACACGCAAAGACGAGATAATAGCTTCTTTCTTAGTATCGAGATAGTAAATGTCACCTTCTTCATTTTATGAATTTCTAAATAATTTCCTTTTATAACACTAGGTCTTTATCATAATTTATAATTTGTGGTTCTATGAGTCAGTGGTTAGTACACCAGTAATATATGGTTCACATGTTAGCTTCAATAGATAATATGGGAGAAACTTGTCATTTGTTTGTATAACTGCAATATTTTTTTCACTAATTACTAAAGATGCCTTTGTTTTCTTAGTCATTGAGAATTGAGCTTTAAAATTTATTGAAGATGTATACTGAATATTCTTCTCTTTGCAGATAGTAAGTTTGTTTAGAAAGTTCATTTTCAAACTCAAATGTCATGTTTTGTTGTTGACCTTTTGACAAAATACTTTTTATTTAAATTATTTATAGCGAGCCAATAGTGGACATCGAAGAGGAAGTGGAAAAAATCGAACTGGGTCTGGTTCTCTTAGAACAGAACAAAGGACTGCACCATGTACGCTTTTATATATTTAAATTTGTTATTTATTTAACATTGTTGCTATTGCATAATTAGTAGATTTTAAAGATGTTATTATATGCTGTTTATTTTAAAGTCATTTTATCTCATATAGATATAGAACACACAGTACACAACTAATGTTTAACCTTGAAAATGATAATGGTATTATTGAAACATGTCGCTTAATAAACTTAGTATAAAAATTTTTGTTGTATTTTTTAAAATTATCTCATTTTGTTTTTACCTATATCTATAGTCTTGCTTTTATAATGCCATTGCACATAGAAAAAGCTTTTACAGCATAAACAAAATATAGGAAATAACTTTCTACTTTTTTTTTATAGTTATGCTATAATTTAATATAATTAATTTTAGTAGTTTTGGAAATTACATAATGGCTATGTCGCAAACTGCCTAAAAATTTGATTGAGAAGCCTGAGCTTCAATTAAAGTGCAAAATAACAGAAACCATGATATGAGTTATGTTTTAAAATCATTAAAATGAAATATATATGGTATAACTTGACCTCTAGATATCTCAGAAAAAATGTTTTTTGAAGTTTGAACACCAAAACAACTCCAAAAATTGTTTAATTTTGATCTCTGGTTTTGATCTAATATTTTTTGAAAAATGATAATAGAATAATAAAAATTCAAAAATTTGACCTGTATATGCTTATGTGGAAAAATTTTGTTTCATAGTGTAAACCCCAAATTTATCTTAAGACAGCTTCTAAATACTTAGTGTTTATGTTTCTTTTTTCTATAGTTGTGGAAGATATAAGTGTTTCTAAGAATTGCCTGTTAATCTGTTAAACTATGGTTTTTTATTACATGAATTAAGATAAAATATTTGTATTTTATATTATGCTTTTTTTAGCTTTAATTGATGAAGATACAAGTGACCCTTCAACTCCTGATAGTGGTAGATTGTCTGATCGTGCCTCTAATGGCCTAACAAAAGATTCAAAAAAAGTTGGTAAGTTTGAAAATTCCTGTTTCAAGGATCTCAATTTTCGAGATAGATAGAAAGATAGATAGACAGATGTTCTCTATTGTTTGCAAATTAAGATTATATAAATATATATTTATATATTTTATAAAAACAATAATTTTCTAACTAATTAATTTGATCTCGAGCAAAATTATTTTTCTAACTGGGCATTTTAAAGCGCCAAACCTGAAGTTTAGGATCAGAGATTTTTAAATTTGGGAAAAAATATAATTTTTTGATTTTAATTAAGAAATCATGTTTCAATTTGTTAAAATTTTGTATGTTGGCCATTTTGAAAATTTTTAAAAATAATATGTTAAATTAGGAAAATTATGTCTGTTATTTATTTTTACTTTTCTTTTTGCCTTTGGAGTTATTCACTTACGCTGAAATCCATTGTTCACTAGATTTTCATACAAATATTGAATGGTATATAAATTACCTTTTTTAGGGAATTTTTTATTTCTTACTTGAATATATCCTCCAATCTTGAACTCAATTTAGAAAAGCTTCCATAAGACTTCATTCAGTTTTGGATAAAGACTAATAATTTGTATTTTAGATGCTTCATATCAAGATCCATTGGGAGATACTCCTGTACGCCCTAAGACAGCGGGTGGCCGTGGGAAGCCTCATGATTTTGATGAATTTGCTGACGAAGAGATTGGAGATGATTTATTACCTGATTAAACATTCACATTTTGGCTTTGTATTATAGTGTTGCACTAGTATTTAAAATTACATTTATCACTTTTAGGTCAGCATCGCTAAATTGGTATATTATTATATAAATAATATTATTAAGGTTTCTAATTATTTTGAACGTACCTTTAAACGTAGAATATTGTTTACGTTTAACTTGGGTGCTGCAAAAATTGGGCACGATTTTCAAAGGAAGTTTTAAATTTTGTTTTAAAATAAAAAATGTTAGGAGACTTTTAAGAAATTTCATGAAACAGCATTTCTTTTTCTTTTTGTAAAACATTAAACTACCTTTATGTTTTGCAACAGTTGGCTGCCCTAATTCTTTCTAGTTTTTCCTCTCCTGTTAAATAGCACAGAATCAGAATTGTGTCTTTTCAAATGTAAACCTAATATAATGTGTTTTTGTCTTCACAATGTAAAAGAACTAATAATGTTTACAAACTTTTCCATATTGGTAAAGCGAGCATTTATAGTCTTTTTCTAAATAGAATTTGATCTGCTACATAGATACAAATAATATAATTCATAACCAGGTACATGCAGTGATGTATCATAGTTATTTGATATTAATCTTTGAAAAATTAAAAAAAAAAAAAAAAATCGTAAAAAATATGATTTTTAGAAAAATTTAAAACAAGTAAATGTGTGTTATTGAGCTGTGTTATTGTCCTAGACATAAACATAAACATCTAACAAATTCTAAAAATAGCTTTCAGTTTTGTTTTTGCGTAAAATATATTTTGCAATGTAGTCCTTGTAATTATGGAAAAAGGAAGAAGCAGGGATCAACACAGAGAAATCTGGTACTGTGAACACTGATATGTCGTTTCATGCCCAGGCCTTTTATGATTTACACCTATTTTTTCATTAATAGAGTTATTAATATATAATAATATAGTCATTAATTCAGCACGAACACAAATTTTACAAAAACAACTGAATACATTTTTCTGGTTAGAAGCAGCAAATTTTTCAATAAAATCATGACCTGGTAATCATTGAACTGACAGAACACCTGTGAGGTTATGGACTGCAAGATTGGGAGTGAGATTAGCTTTTTGAACAATTTGCTTCACAACAGCAACACAAAATTCGGTCTGTGACGGTCGTTTATTTGAACCAATTTATTTGAGCCTTTCAGTCCACAATATAGGCATTTACCATTGAAAGATTTAAAATATGAAAAAGTACTTTTTTATACCACTTCACTGTCCTTCTTGAAAAAACGGAATATTTCAATAATTAGTCATTTAATAAATCTACTACGCCCATATCTTTATTGTAATTATGAGCTAACTCATGTTACTGATTTTTTCAGTCCTTCTTTTCTGTTTCAACCATTTTAAAACAGTATGGAGTAGACAAAACTGTTACATGCTATTGTTCCAAATTATGTAATGCCACTATAAGGTTTTTATAACATACAATTTTTTGGTCACCTTTCACTTTGAATGAAGAAGAAACAAAGTCCTTGGCCAGCCCTTTTCATAGGCGGACATTGTCACAAGCAAGGGTATCTTCTTTCACATTCATTTTCATTTAAATCGCATGAAAATGAAGTAGAAGTAAGTTGTGAATTTTTGGTGTCAATTTATTTTTCCAATGAATCTGTCTGAAGTGGCAAAACTGTTCTAGATCTACAGAACCACTGAACTTTTCTGAAACGAAAGTTTACGGAAAGTTTAAAAAAATTGGTCTTCGGTCTAGTAGAATTCTTTTACCAATCAAAAATCGTCTTCAAAATGAAAGCGCGCGTATCCCAGAATAATCTAGGACTGGTATATTTTTATTACATTGAAATCCCGGAATATTCCAGAAATGGCACACAAAAGGTTAAGGTGACTTTTTTTCCATTAAAATATCACAGCTACTTTGTCTTCACTTAAATGATATGATTTATTTTTATAAAAATCTTTATGTTACACTACATCCTTTTTGAAATTTGTCTGTAGATGATAATAATTTGGATGTCATATTTCATAAAGGTGTTTTTATATTGTACAGTAATGTTTGAATTTTTTAGTCAAAAATGAGCTTAGCCTGATTTTATTTCATATAATTTTATTTTCATTTATTGGCATATGTAGGCATACTAATTTTATACTCTTAAATAAGATTTTCACTAGATTTACCGTTTTTGTCTTCAATTGCATGTTTTGAGACAACACAATATTTTAATTTTCATGAAATGATTTTTGTTTTGTTTTCTGAAAAAATTTTTTTTTTTTAAATATAGTTTTCACAAATTTTGCAAAATACCTGAAAACTGTGAGCCTCAGTGAAGGTAAGAAGACAGTGAAGGTAATAAAAAGATCCATTTTTTATAATGCTGCTCCTTAGATTTTATTATAGCAGTTGTTTTCCATCATAACTCGACCAGTTAACATACAAGCTGTAATATATTTTATCTATCTTACTGATTTGTGTATCTTTTATGTAAATTGATATCTGCAAAAATGTTAAATAAATTTTTATCAAACTCCATCACTGTTAAAAGCTGATAATTAATTTTTATTTGTATATGTAAATAATATTGATTGTAATGTTTTAGTTTGTATATTTGTAAATAATGGATAAATATATGTTTATAAATCAATAATATATTCACTAATGGTTATTGTAACTTTTTTTTCTTGTTTGTTTATTCAAAAAACAGCTTTTTAACTAATCAAGTCTACTTTTTCTTTTTTCTAAAATTTGGTATAAAATAAACTTCTCAAGAATTCCAAAGGAAGCAAAAAAGCCATTCAATTTTATATTTCTTAACCTGCTTGAAATATACGTTTTAAAAAAATTATCTACATGACCATAATATAAATGATTCAAATTCAATTTTCAATAAGGTATCTGAAGGTGTTTGAATAATCAATTTATCAAAACAGAGTAAGTTATATTCTATGTTGACATATTTTTTATTTGTTTTCTTATAATCTTTTGTATTATAACTCTGTTTTTGAAAATTTATTTTTTATTTATTTCTCATTATTCTATCAAAAGTTAAAATGGCAAATGGGCTATTAAATTTTTTTTTTCAGAACACTTATGCCTGTAACAAAATTAGCTTTTTTACATTTCTCCATATTTCAATATTTCGCATTTGATTCCACTATTACTATTTTAAACTCATAAATTCTCGGCACTTAAGGGAGTTTTTGACTAAATAAAAAAAAAGTTGGTAATGCTAAACCCTAGTTGCTTTTTCTAAAAAAAAAAGAAAAATGATCATTTTAAGGAGATGAACATTTCTGCTCGAGCTAGAATTATTTTTTAGTGGCTTTAGTTTTGTTTAAATCGATTTAAATTTTTTAACTAATATTGATGCGGCCTTTGCTACATGAGACTAAGAAATAACGCAGTCAAAATGAAAACCGTATTTTCTTTATGGATTTTATCGTTGATTAGCTATCAATAATCTAAGGTAGAAATAGCCTCTCGGTTTAGGTTGCTTAAATGTAGTTGGCATAATGGTTTTAATGATGAATTTTAATTTGAAGAACTACAATTAATATATAAAAAACATTGCTAGACTAAAAGGTGTTTAGTCGCCACACCCAACATAACTTGGCTAAAAAAAAACAGAAGATTGCTAGATTCAAAATGTTTAGTTACCACAACCAACATAATTTTCCCACCTTTTTATGTTTGATGAAAATATCCCTTGTCATTACATTTCTGTGTTAAACAATATAAATTTAAAATTTGGTCTAGAAATTTTGAAATTTTGAGAATTACTTAAAATTATAGTTTACAATTTCTTTTGAAGTTTTATAAATCTGTGTGACCATAGAACACATTTACTCAATATTGATATGCACCAAAAATTCTTGTTATGTTCCCTAGCAATCCTCCCTTTAGCACCAGCACTATTTTAGTCAAATTTAATTAAAGTTTCATTGTTTTCTATTTTCAAATTTTAAATTAAAATATTTATTTTAATTTTGCATGAGTTAAGCCACCATAGAAGAATTTATATGACATGTATAAACACATGTAAAATAATTTTTTTCCCTTGCTATGGGTTTATAAACGAACTTTTTTTGAACCAAATTAAGAAAAATTTAATGTTTATGTGTTTAAAATTGTGCTTGTTGATTTTTTTTTAATTTGAAAATCAAATAGCGAAACATGTACAAAGATTTGAGTTCTCTAGCAACATGCCTTTAAATTAGCCAAATTTAAACAGATATTCTCTTTGATAAACATTTTTCAATCACAGAAATAGGACTTAGTAATCAGTGTGAAGTAAAACAATGCTGATTGAATTTTAAGCATGTTTGTTTTCTGTCTGGTATAAGGAAATCAATGACTTGTTAAATTGGATTAACTAGTAAGGCAAAAAGTGCAAAAATATAATATTAAGATGATGATATGTTTGTGCCCGAATTAGATGCTAACCGTAATCTTGTATTTTATTTCCAGCAAATTAAAATGAGCCTTTTTTTTTAAACGCTTTTTAGTTCAGTTTTAATTTTTTAAATTTGGCCTGTATATGGTGAAATTTTTAACAGTGGTAGAAAATACTGTTAGTCTTTTTTCACAGTCAACATTCCTCCTATCAATTATATATAAGATTTTGAGCTTATATGTCCTACTTGCTTTTCTTTGCCTATAAGAAACTTTAATCTGTAAGAAAAATTGATGGAGAATATAAATACTACTAGCTGTACACCTGGCAAGATTTGGCTAATTGGTGCACATAGCATTTTAGGATGTGATAACCTTAAAATGGAGTCTAGAATTAAATAAAGAAAAATATATAAAAACTATAAATAAACAAAAATCAGTTTATTGAAAACAAATAAAAAAAATGAAACAACAATGATGTTATTGTTAAAACCAACCAATGAAAATCTTTAAATCGACAATTTGCTATTTGTTCTTTTAATGGTAGTTGGCATAGCGGTGACCAAGCAAAATTCTTGATTTAAAAATTTGTAAAATACCATAAGAAACCATTACACTACGTATTATTATAGAAACTAGTTGTTTACCTACCAAGATTTGGCTAATTGGTGGATATTTTAGGATGTGGCAACCTTAAAATGGAGACTAGAATTAAATAAAGACAATTATATAAAATCCTAGTCATAAAATACATGTATTTAATGACTATGATAAAAACTATGTGCGTTTTATTGTTAAAAAATGACCGATTGAAAGCGTATCATGTCAAACAATCATTAAAAATACTTGATTGAAGCATATTCTGAAATCATTATCCAATTGTATGATCCAATTGTTAACGTGTGTTTCGCTTTTTCATAACCTATATAAAATGAATGACTAATTATGATTGGTTAGTTTGTTTAAATCGAGCTATACAGGTGCATCATTTAAGGCTATTATTATAGAGATTAATCCATTGAATATTTAATACTTTTTTTTTCAACGCGCTTCAATTTATTTTTATCAAATGTTGTTTATATTTTTGTTATTTTTTTATGATTCCCACTATGATAAAACATGTTATGTGCTCAAACTTTAATTGATGCATTTTAACATTATGTGTTTATTTATTCAAAAGTATAATTTATTATTCGGCTGGAAGTTTCTAGATTTTTCTTAAATCATAAAACAGATTTTCCGGGAGTCATAAAATATTTGTTATTATTTATTTTTGGGCTGTTCTTAGATGGCCATTTAAGGATGCCGATTTTATTAAATATTTTTAAATTATCATTATACATTAAAATATTTAATACAAAATAAATTACAGTTTTTAGTATCTAACCTATTTATCATGAGCATGTTATTTTCAGATTGTTTAATAAACGTACACTTAAATAAAAAATAATTTAACATTGAAATTTTACAAAGAATTATTGTAAAAAACACTGCATATATTTCAAATATGTCATTTTTATAGATAGTTGTTCTCAGTAGTGTTGGAAGGTTTTTTTGTTTTTTCTGAGAATTTTCTATAATTCTGTAATGTTGGAGAGAACTATTCCAATTTTCTTTTCTTTGAAGTTATCCATAATTCGTGTTTTTCTCTTATTCTCCATTTATTGTCAGTTATTGGTAATAGCACTACGTTGTTTCCAATCATTTTGCTTGTGGTTTAAATATTTCAAAGTATTTTGTATACATTAACATAATGATGAGGTCAAAAAACTCAATATATGTAAGAATACTTGAACCCAAAAACAAACCAAACTGTCCACCAATGTCACCTAAATAAAGTGAATTATTTGAATTATTGAAAAGCTTTATAAATTTAATTTTTTACAAAATTCCCTTCAAAAATTTTAACAACAATATTTTCTTAAAGAAATTAACATGGTGATCTTTTATAAGATCAGACAATTTTGTTTTCCTAAAGCATTGATTCATATATTTATTTATATATTTATATATATATTAATATATTCTAACCGAATAATACTTTTAAGATATAATATTATGCAAATATTAATTAGTAAATTAAGAAAGAAAACATGCAGACATGTAGACATGACCAAACGTTCTCAAAATCAATTTCATTTGATTTTTTTTTCAAAAGTACTTTGTTACGTAAATTTATGTGAATCAAGGTATATATAATAACAACTAATTTTATTGCATAGGAATATATGTAAATTTGTAGTAGAATTTCCTATTATATTATCTTGGGGAGATATATTATTTTTTGATAATTTTTTTTTTTTTTTTTTATTTTTTATATTTTATCGTTAATTTTGAAAATATCATCTGAAGTTGGGTTGACATTGGTTAATGAAATTCTAATTTGGTTTTAGGACATCTCCAATTAGTTTTCTGGTCAAAATTATTTGAAATATTGCATTATAAACATGGTATGACATTAGTATAAATTATTTATATATATATTTTTTTTTTTTTAATTTTTTAATAAAGTAAAAAAAATTTTTTGCTATGAAAAATATTTGTTTTGCTTTACCTAAAAGTACCATTAAATCGTAACTTGGTGTCTGCTCCATTCGTGTATAACTCATCTGATCAAAGTAGATACTAACCTTCAGAAGATTGTCCCTATAGAGAACAAAATATGATGCAATCAAAATTCAACATATAAAATTACAGAATCTGGCATGTGAAACTATATAAAAACCACGGCAAGACTCAGTTAAACTAATATTAACAGTAGTGCCTGTTTAGGTAAATTTAAATATTAGAAATTTAACTCAAATCTTTTCTGTTTTTTTTTTTTTTTTTTTTTTTTTTTTTATTATATTATAATAAAAAATGTTATTTGTTTGAATTTGTTTAGAACTAGCATTTTACAAATTTTTCACCACAAAAACACTAATAAAAACATCTTTGTTTCACTGATTATTTGAAAAATTACATTGGTCAGAAGCACCGTATTTAAAAATTGAATCAATATGTATGAGTGACCTCGTTTTCAAAAGTTTGTTTTTCCACCAATAGTGCTATTTTCCCCTAAAATGAGTGTTTTTTTTAGACAGTTGGTTTGTTTCAAACAAATGACATTTTATTAAAGATAATATAGTCAAATTTAAAATCTTCGTAAAGAAATACTTTCTTATGTACCGATTTCTACCTGTGCAAAATAAAGGTATCAAACCCTCCCTCCGTAATACCTATTTTCTAGACTAAAGTCTTCCATCTCTTAAGAAAGAGTCCTCCATTTTGTTTATGAATTTGACTTTTTTATGTAGCAAAATTAGATAATTTTAAATTTGCAAGACTTGTTATAATTTATAAACTTTGTGTTAGAAATCTTATTACAAAATGCATCATGTTTAATATTTGATATCGTTACCTTAAGAATTCTCGTTTCTCTTGGTCAGATCCACGTAAAGAGAAGTAGTCAGCGTAGCTAATTACCATATTATTTGGTGGAAATCTCGAGAATGAAATGATAGGATTGTATTCGTTTTTTTCGCATGCGATCGGACAATTTATATCTTTTTCTTTTTTGAAATTTTCTATAAAGGTATTCAGTTTATACACACTTATTTTTGTGAAAAGAAAAATAATAGTTTTTTGTTTTGAATAAGTAAACATAGTAGTCCATCATTTACAGCTGAAATTTTATAAAAAAATATCTTATGAAAATGTAACTAATAATTGCTCATATTATATATAACTTATTCAACTCTACTTAACGATAAGCTATTACTATCAATGATCAAATTTCAAGATTTTATCTGACCTCTACCAAGGTTCTTGATCAAGTCTTTGATATTCAATACATACTAAAAAGAGTTTTTCCTTAGCAGTGGTCTTTAACTACATTTTTTGTGAAATTCACACATTTATCTCATTAACTCACAATTTAGCTGTTGAGTCTATAAAAAAATAAAAATACGGAACTAGGTGACCACAAAACGCATGTTATATTTAACCTTTGTTTTTTTGCTTTATAACCACAACGGATATCATAATACCTTTAACTTTTTTGTTGAATTCTCCAGGTTAAATATACTAATATTGTTTCAGTCTACTTTGGAGTTAAATTGGCCATAAAAGAACTCATTTGAGCCATTTTTTTCAGTAGTAAAGCAACAACTTAGGAAGTAGGCAACACCCAAGAATTTAAAGTTTACTGTCAAGGAATTGTTAAACCTAACCAGTGACAGTTTGATAAAAAGATTGTTTTAGATTGGTAATAAATTCTTACCCCACTCCGGCCATAAACATTCTTTCAGTTCTCTTAGAGAACATACTTGTGTATCTCCTATAAGATAGAGTAATAAAACCATTTGTTAGTTATTTGCTGAAATCTTTTAAAGTTGCAAGGTTAGAGAGTTGACAATTTTAGATTTTTTGAAAAATTTTAGTTTTAAGAACTTGGCCTGAATATTCCTAAATATACTAATGTTAGAAAGAAAAAGTTGAATGACTATGGAAAAAATCCTGATTTCTTATGCCTATGCCCATATCTTAATTGTAATGTTAGGTATTATTTCTTTTAATCTCATTTATTTTAAAAATTTTATCAGGTGTTTGATGAAGTCCTGAAACTTTCAAAATTCGTCTGATGTTATTATATTTAAAGACACCTTGTTCCCAGGCCCAAAACTGGTTAAATTTGGTCTAAAATAACATTCTGTTTTTATTTTACCAGAATTTTGTCTGTTGAAAATTTTATCCCACTCTAACACAATTTATTTTTATTTTTATAAATTTTAATATACGATATTTGTTTCTTTGACTGATTATCGTAAATGATTTTATCAGGAGTCTGTTAGTCACTGCAGTGCTAGTTTTAAGTATTATTTTGCATACCATTTTATGTTTTATTTAAAGTAAATCTACCTGGCATAAATCCATCTTTACAGCTACAGTTCCGAACTACATAATCTGTCAATCTTTCTAGCCAACATGTATTTACTGAGTATTGTGAAAAGTATTTCAATGAAACATTACCACAATTTGTAGAATATGGGTGTTTTAAATTTATAGTCTGAAATGAGAAAACATTACAAAATGTTATATCTAATCCTAAATGGACAGCTTTTAGTTCAAAACTGCACCCAGCAGTGAGATAATGGGTAAATAATGAAACACATTGCATGATGATTTTTGTTGCAACTTTTTTCATTGGTTTTTTTTTATTCTAATATAACACCTATTAATGGCAACAACAGCTTTTATCTGTGATAGAGTCACCTAAATGCATTTTATTAAGATATGTATATCAACTTTTTCTTTTGTTTTCAAGCTTTGATTTTACTTGTATATCTGTATCTTAAACGAGATTAAAACTTTTGGCATGATACTTTGCTCCAATACTTTACGTTATTTTGGATAATGTTTTACAAC
Source organism: Euphysa ruthae (assembly GCA_035046665.1). NCBI lineage: Eukaryota > Metazoa > Cnidaria > Hydrozoa > Anthoathecata > Corymorphidae > Euphysa > Euphysa ruthae. The sequence goes on from JAUZNK010054927.1 coordinate 14,981, forward strand.
ACCAAAAAGTAACACCAAAAGTAAACAATATTTTAAACAAAATAATTGTGGAAATACTTTAAACGAATTTTATTATTTTATACAGTTATTTTTAATATTTTTGAATCTTACATTAGGTTATTAAACTTTTTATCTTTTTTTCAAAGATTGGATGTACTTGTTGTTGGATTATATTTTAAAAAATTATGAAATTTTAAAAATTCTGTGCATTTGGTTCCAATTCATTTAGAGTTGGTGATAAAGTCCACTTTCTACAACCTGGGTACTGTTGAGCTAAGGCCTTTTCCTTAATTGTTTATCCTTTTATTTATAGAGAGAAATTAGGTTTACTATGTGAGTGTTGAATCTCTGTGCTACAATAGTTTTAGCACTCTCTAAGAAGTTAGTAATAGTTAATGACTAAACATAAATTTTTCCATATGAAAATGGTTTTCTAAAATGTTATCCAAATGAATTTTTAGCTCACCTTTGTCATACTCATTTTAATTTCAGTGAAGAATCCAGGAGCTAAATTTAATCCTGATGTCCG
>JAUZNK010054938.1:0-15508 GCA_035046665.1 Euphysa ruthae
ATATATACATTAGATATTTTGTGATTTCATCTTGTTAGACATTCATTTTATTTTTCGTTAATAGGTCTTTGTATTTTATTGCAAAGCAATTAGTTTTTGGTTAAGTCATGAAGGTTTTTGTTTTTCCATGTTGGTGCAATAGTCTGTATTTGACAGATGTTTATTACAGATTTTCGAGTAAAAATCTAGTGACATTAAGGTTGTTATTGATGTTTTGTCTGAAGGCTTAAGTAAAATTGTGTTATTTTTTGTTTTTGTTATATGTGAAGTTAGTACTGTGTAGACTTGCTATTATGTTATCTTTAGATTTGCGTACAGTTATTGCAGTGTGTGTTATAATACATATGTTTTCAAGCTTTTGATTTACATTTGGTTATGGTTTGATTTAGGAGTAAATGCTGGTTTCAACTTTACGGCTGAAATATTTTTATACTGAAAGTTTCTGAAATTGTCTGTAAGGCGTCTTTTTCAAGTTTGTATATCTTTTGTAGGCATTAGTTTGAAGGATTATAAAGTGTTATTTCATCATTAGTGATGGGTCCATTTGATAACTTTATTATCTCACTTATATCTTTTTTGATAATAGCTCCTTTTGCATTGATAATTTAAAGTGTATTATTTTCTAGGAGGGCTATAAGGTGATCTGCTCTGTCACCGATTCTTTTATCGTTTGCTTTCGTTATTTGATTAGAAAATATTGTTATTAATATCTTTGAATACTCTTAGTGATTGTATTGACAATCACTAAGAGTTCAAAATCACTATTTGACACTATTTAAATTGCATCGGTCATTGTATCTGTTGTTGCTTTATAGTTTTTGGTATTTATGTGTGTTGTGCTGTTCGTAGCACTGGCTAGGTCATTTATGAATTTTAAAAGGAAATCGTTTGATTTTCCTGTACTTTGTTCTGGAATATAAGATTTGATAAATTTATCCAGCTTTTTCACATAGTGTTCTGAATTTGTTTTTTTGTGCCTTGTAATTTTTGGGTGTCAATAGCTTGTTGTCTGTGTGGTTCACTTGTGTAAATTATAATTTTTAATATTTATTAATTATAATATTTTGGTATCAATGTCAATGATTCCTTTTCTGCATTTATTTAGTCTAACAGTGAATAAATAAATTTATCTTTTCACATTGTCAATGGGTTTAGTATTAGGAATTTCAAGTTCGAAATCAGTTCTATTAAAATTAACGTTATTAGATAATTTTGGAGGAACAAACAGAGTCCCTTGTTTCAGTAGATTTGGGTAAAGGTTAAAGTTTATTTGTGATCTGTATATTTTATAATGAATACTTTTGTGGGGTTCTTTTGTCGTTTTATTATCATTATTTCTGTTGGTCTTCTTTGATGAAGTTTAAATGTTTGTACAGTTAAAATCTTGCTATAAAATGATGTAAATCGAAGTCATGGGTTCATTAGTCTCATTTATTGCTTTTTGATTCAAATTCATTTGTGTTCAAGTTATTTATACCATACCACAATTCAGTTGAATTTTTTATAGGAATGTTCTTGGAGAAACGCTAAACCTAATTCGATTCCCATTAATGACTTTAGAGGAATTTGCAAATAATGTTGCACAGTCTGGTATATTGACTGATAAAGAAGTTGTAAATCTTTTCCTTCACTTCACCGTTAACCCTAAGCCTTCTGTCAAGTTTCCTGACCGCCCTCGTCGATGTCTTACTGGTAAAGAAAAGTCTGTTATTCGCTTCTCCAAAACAGAAGCTAGATGGGGTTACAGTGGCACTAGTGATAGGATTAAATTTACTGTTAATCGTAGGATATATGTTGTTGGTCTAGGTTTATATGGATCAATAAACGTTCCTACAGATTACGACGTCAGCATTCAGGTTATCAATTCTGATACTGGCACTATTGTTGGTCACAGTGATACAAAATTTAGTTGTGATGGAACTGATTCACTGAATCGTGTTATGTTCAAAGAGCCTATTGAAATCTTACCAAACATTAGCTATACTGCTTGCGGAACACTGCAAGGTTTAGATTCCTATTATGGAACAAAAGGATTGAAAAAAGTTGTAATTGAACTTCCAAATCGGGAAAAGGTAGAATTTAAATTCTCTTATGCAGCAGGTAATAATAATGGTACATCTGTTGAAGATGGACAAATTCCAGAAATTATTTTTTATACATAATGCTAATTATTCACTAACTTCTTAATTATTGTAAATATCACTTTGTTTGTGACTTATTTATGGATATGTAAATATGAGCAGCAACTAAGTAAAAATTTAAGGCTCAGATGAATTAGGGTTTTATGGATTTGTTATCGTTAGAGATCCCATACCCAACCGTTTTTACGAGCTTGGTTAACTAAAAGTTCTATTAATGAAATTAAACAATCTTGCCTTGCTCACAGATATAATGAATTTATTCTTTTAAAATGCAATCAAGTTTGAAGTCAAAGTTAAGTCAATAGCTTAAGTGAGCGAAGTAATTTTAGAAATGGCATATTTAATATAAATATAATATTAAATCTTTCTATAGCTTTGGATTTTTTGGATAAATCGTGCAACTTTTTTTTAATGTGTAGCTTTTAAATTTTCTCACTTGTAAGAAAAGGGAATATTTTTCATAGTTTGATGATTATAATTATCAGTTTTTACTTTAATTTTCAAAATGATGTTTTAGATGTTATATATGTAACTAGCAGATCTTGGGCCCTTTTCAAAATTTTCAAAAAATCTAAAAAAATATATCAACTTTTTGCGAAATTTTTTTTTCTATGAAACTCCCTGGATCGTTCTGGCCCTCCTCAGAATGTTTCAGGCTTGAAGCCCTCCCCAGTAAAGAGGAGTATTAAAATAGACATACATACATATAGACAAACAGACACTTTTATATATATATATATATATATGGTTAAATATTATAATTTTAATAATGAAAAAGTTTTAATGAGATAAAAACCATGCATTACGTTTACTTTATTTTGAAGAAATTCAAATACGTATACTTATTTCATGTTTTCATCCAAATCAGCCACAGTGCGAAGTACTTATTTTGCTTCCTGTAATTTAATCATCCAAATTTAGAAAAAGCATTTCTCAAGGTATAAAAATAATATTCTATTGAGCTACCGTCACATTATATTTTGTACAAATTAACTGCACCATGTTTGGTCTCATCAGCCTTAGATAAGGCGTCAATTTTTCAATCAAATGTTGAAATAAACATGCTGAATTAGACTTTTCGTTTGTTTTTATCAACAAATTTTAGTAAAACTTAAAAATAAGTTGTTTTGTTTTCATTTGACCTTGTCTGAATTATGTGTATTTTCATAACCATTATGATATAAGGTAAAATGGACTATTGTTTTTGTGGTATTTTTATTATCTTAACTATTTTAATTGAAGACATTGTTTAATAAAAAAATAATATATACCAGAAATTTCACCAGAAAAAATGAGTTTCATTTTATAGCCTTTATTCTTTCTTTAAAACTATATTGATTTATTTTTAAAATTCTTATTATCTGAGTTGAACATACAGGTCATCGTTTGATTCTCGTTGTCTGAGATCATACAGATCATTGTTTGGTTGTTGTTGTCTGAGTGGCGTTTTTTCTATTATTTTTCTATTATATATATTATAGATTAATTCATAAGTTTTATAAGCAGTAAATTCGAATAGACCTCAGAAAAACATTTAGCATTTTAATCTTGAAGTGTTTTGTTTTTTAGTAAACTACATCATCAGGAGTGATATAACAAATATCTAAAACCTTGTTATATAGATAAAGATTATTCCAAATTACTGAAATTCTGATAGGCTCAAATTTGCTCCCCAAACTGCTGAAATTTATATATTTTTATAACAAAAGATTTTTTAAATTTCCCTTTCAGATAAAGCCGTAAACCCCTTAGAAACTAAGGCTTTTATTTGAACACCCCTTTGCTATTTTCTTTTTTTTTTTGGTTTAGTATCTTAATCCAGGTGTGACTGTATAACTAAATTTAAGAGGTAGAAAGAGTCAAAAGATGGATGGTGGAGTTAGCAAACAAATTTCTGGAATGTATGGTTTTAGCAGAAAAATGCCTGTGATTGAAGCGGAACAATTTTCCTCGCCACCAATTTCAATAGCCAAATTTAAAGAACAATGTGCATTGCTTATTGGACCTTATGTAACCAGTCAACATAGGTGTGCTGAAGATATGTCTTCTGGAGAATTAGCACAGCTTTTGCATACAAACGAACAGACGTTGGATGAATTAGAAGAAATCTGTAGTATAGATAATTTAAAGGTAAATCTGTGTGTTAAAAATTTTTAAACTATAGAAAACTTGTATTATTTAAATTGGCAAATTAAAATACATTCCAAAATCAAACTTTTTGTTGCTATTTATTTACTAGGTTTTATATTTATTAATCACAGTTGATATTATGGCAATAATGAGGGAAATGGTGAGTGATTTGTGAATTGGTTGCATTATGTAAACATGTGTTAGTTTTTTGTCTTCATCTTATGTTATTCACGTTTTTGATCCAATAAAAGTACTGTAGAAAAATTAATTTCATGCCACATGTTTAAATTCTAGCAATAAATGGCATTCATTTGTTTGTGAAGGCACCATTGTGTATGTATTAGCATTTATCTTCTGCAAATTTTGTAGTATTTTAAATAAGATTTATATTTGTTTTGTAAGAATTTATCAGAATTATTTTTGTTTTTAAACAACTGATCTGTTTATGACGTGTTTTTTTTTTAAGAAAAGATTTTAAAAGTTTTGGCAATATCTCCAAATTAATTGGTTATTATTTCAAGGTATATCTTAGAATTTGCTTTATTTGTAGTGCCAATATGAAGAAGATTATGATTTTAAAAAAACAAGAGTTTATGAAGATTTCCCTGATAATGCTGCGTTACAGACAACTCGGTAAGTTATTTCCTGGCTACTTTATCCCCTAGTTATCCAACCCATTTCAATTTCACTGTTGCTGAAATACAGTGTTTTATAATAATTTATTGGTAAGATAAATAGTGAAGTGTGTCAGATAAAGACAAAGCTCGAAAAATTTAAATTATTAAAATAGAGTAGTTTTAAACAGCAAAACAGTTGTTTTTAGACAACATGTGTGTGCATACGTGTGTGTGCGTCCATGCATCCATACATGTGTGTGTTTTTATAAATAAATATATATTTTTGCGATGTTAAATTGAGGAATAGAAAAAGAGCTCTTTCAACAAACAAAAGCTCTTTGTAGCAAGGATCATTTTGCAAAGGTAGGTAGTTAATAACAGGCTAGTTTAAAAAATTGGTGGATGAAAAATTTTGCTTCAAATTTTAAAACTAATTTGAAATAAGTTAGAAGTTTGAAGAAAATCTTTGAAGATTAATGGATATTTCTGATAATTGCTTTTATATCATTTGTTTAAATGATACGAGATGCAATGATGATGATTTTAAATGAAACTCCGATCTTCATTTTCCAAATTTTGAGGCCATTCATATTGAGAGAAAGTATTTAAATATATTTATATGAGAAATAATATTATATATAAATTACAGAATGATTTCTGTTTTATTATTATGCATAAAGAATTATAAACTATTTAAATTGTCATAAAAAAATTGAAGAGTTTAATCATCTCTTGTTGCTAGGTTACAGACCTCCATCAGGGGAAACTAAATACTTAAGTAACACATTTGGATTTTTTTTTTTTTTAAACAAAAAAAAAGTAAGGTTTTTTTTTTTTAATTTAATTTTTTAATTTTAGGTGACTTTAATAATGTTAATTTTTAACATTTATAATAAAGAATCTAGTGTTAAAAATTTTCGTGATCATTATTTTGGATATGGTGGAGTAACAATCATAAACATGCCAGCACACGCATTGGTTTTTTTAGTGCTTTTACAATAAAAACGTTCAGGAAAAAAGATCTTGGCAAGAATAAAAGATTTACTACTTCACTGCTTTAGTAAAGGAATGGAAAAAACATCAATAATAAAAAAAAAGTTATATGTAAAATGGATTAAAAGTAAATAAAATTTGATGAAGGAATTTATAAAGAGTACGAAAATCATTTTGAAAGGTTGAAAAAACGCTCTAAAATTCTTTACTATTTTTTTTTACTTAAAAACCATGAAAGAAATTTAAAAAAGAGGAAGTATTATGTAAGAAATAACAGGTAAAACAAACTCTAAACTGGTCTGTCTTGGAACAATCGCATTACATCACATGAATTAGCTAATGTTTCATCAGTGTTGGCATGTGCTGTGGTGGCAAAAAAAAAAACCTGAATACTGAATTATTCCAATGCTTGTGTGAAACGATGCATGAAATGGAGTTTAAAGAACTAAATTACAATGAATTTAAAATAGCATTAAATCTTTAAAAAGAAAGCTGCTGGTGTTGTTGGTACTCTTGTGATCAGTAATTATATATGGTACGATTAAAAAATCTTTATTTTGACCCTTTATAGCCCAAAGACAAAATTCTTATGCAGACGTTTTATCCCAGCCATTTTTGAGCAAAATACAAAAAAAATGAAATCTCTCTTTACACTATTGGTCATAAATTTTGTTCTATTAAAGTGTAGAATATATATAAAAAAAAGAAAATTTATGGAAGAATTAAATGCAAATAAATGTGTGTTATTGAGCTGAGCTATTGTCCAAGACAAAAAAAATAAACATAGACATAAAAATAAACATAATTTGCACCCATAGAGAAAATTCTAATGTATGTACTAGAAACCAGCCATTTTTGAGTAAAATAAAAATCTTTACACTAGTATTCATAAGTTATATTAAAGTGTAGAAGTTCAATAAGGGCTTGTTTTTTTAGCTAATACCTTTGTCTTTTCAAAAAAAAAAAAAAAAAAAATCATCACCACACCCATATTCACACATATCTGAAAAAGGCATCTTAAAATAAATAAATAAATGAAAAAATCATAGAATATAATATTTGTAAGAATTGAATACAAATAAATGTGTGTTATTGAGCTGTGCTGTTGTTCAAGACATAAAAATAAACATACTCATAAAAATAAACATCTAAATTTCTTATAAAATTCTAAAGGTAACTTTCAGTTGCAGCTTTTGAAATATGGTTTTTTATAACTTTATTTGTTTTTAAGTGAAATTTATTTTGCAATGTATTCCTTGTGGTTATGAAAAATGAAGAAGCAGGGCTCAATAAACAGAATAGTCTTGCACTGTGAACGCTGATGTGCTGATTCATGCCCAGGCCTTTTACATTTTACACCTGCTTTTTCATCAAGAGAGCTTTGAGTAGGAACACAAACTTTAAAAGAACAAGTGATTCCTTTTTACTTGCCTTTTTACTACCATTTCCTTCACAACAGCAATATGAAAATCGGTCTGTGATGGTCATTTTGACCAAATAGTTTTTTATTTTTAGTCCACAATATATAGGTATTTATCAAAAGAAAAATTTAAAATACAAAATAATATTTCCTTCTTGAAAAAGCCGAATATTTCAATAATTGGTCGTTCAAATCAACTGCACCCATATATTTGTTATAGTTATGAATTATTTCATGTCTCCTGATTTTTATTTTGTTTTCCAGTCCATCATTCCTGTTTCAATCATATTACAACAGTATGCAGTAAAAGTGTTACATGCTTGCTGTCCAAAATATGTAACACCACCATACAGTTATCAAAACTTATAATTTTATGGTCACTTTTCACTTTGAATTTAGAAGAAAGAAAATCCTTGGCCAGCCCTTTTCGTGGGCGAACAATGCCACAAGCAAGAGTATCTTCATTAAATAACAGGTTGATATGGAGAGATATAGAAATTATCCATATAAACTATTTACACTTTCTTTTTATATGGGTCCAAAAGATTCATGACGGTGTTGTATGTTTTGTCATATACTGATTCATTACGTTGATCGCCGGTTTTACCTACATAAAGGTCGACTATCTTGCAATGTCCGTTTGAAGCGTCACAGATTTTGAATGTTTTTATTCGATATTTGTGTGGCTTATTTGGTCATAAAACTTGAAAAGAATATTTGCTTTAAATGGAGTTGCGCCTTCATTGAGTGCAATATGTTGTTGTGGAACCCAAAATTTATGGAATCTATCTTGAATGATAGTCAAACTTTTCCCCACTTTTTTTTATTGGGTTATATCCATAATATAAATATTATGTTTAGGGTCACAGCAGTGAAGAAAGTATAATTTATTTAAAATGGTATTCCTGCTCATTACTGTTCTTGGAAATTATGTGCCATAAACCGGGTTAGTGGACCAATAATTCCTTATTGAGTCCTTTTTTCGCACCATAAAAAAGGTCAAGGCAAAGAAATCATTCTCATTTATGCCATTTTCCAGCTATAAATTGAAACTTGAGTGTTTCTTTATTTTGGTTTTTAATAAATAATCAAAAGCATATATATTTGTTTCTAATGTAATACTGAAATTCATCAGTTTTGAAAAAATCTATAAAATCCATCTCAATTGCGTTGTCAAACATTTCAACATTAATGCCTTGTAGAGCTTTAAATAATGATAATGGGTGAACATTTTCCCCGAGAAATATGTCCCCATTTACCCATTTTTTGTCAGAACCAATTATAGAAATTTTTTACAACCAAAACACTGTTTTGGAAATAATAACTAGTAAATTTGATGCGAAATTTTAATTTTCATTTCACTTCTTATAGATTTTCTTCAGTAGAAGCTACTTTGCAGGCTAACACCTCAGAAATTCAGGGAGTATATCAAAATATATACAAAACAGAATAGACAAATCAATACAAATGACACAAGAGAAATATTCCAACATCATATTTTGAGCCAATATGATACCGTTACATAATGACTGCTCAAAGATTTGATGAAAAATTCTTACTTGCATTTTCTTCCTAACTGATATTCTTTAGGGGAATCCACTAGACAGGTCAATAACTCAGGAGCACAGGTTAAATGTCATAATAAATATATAAAGCAGAATAGAAAAATATATATATTCTGTTGAAATTGTCTCTTTTCTTTTGGGCTCCTCTTTAAAAAATCTTTTTTTGCTCATCACTGAAACATTGCTTAATACATGTTATGGGGATTCCTTTTCTAAAAGTTACAAACACATTAGAACCACTTTATTATTTTTTGTTAACCTCTTTTTCTAACTTCTAACTTAACTTATATTTGGGCATAGCTGGGATGTACTTTGAGAACTGGGCGATAAAATGTTACACTTTTTTATTTTCGTTATTTGTTTAAGCAAAAGAAAATATATCGTATTTTAAAGCGCAAGTTTAGGCCGTGAAAGAAGAGAATATTTTATTTCAATATTATAATAATAAAGATTAGGCTTTCTATTGCATTTATACCAATACAATAAAAATTTTTGGCAGCTGGATGAATTGGATTATTTTCAAGAATATTGTACATATTATTTATAGATATGTTATTTCACGCTGTTTCATAGTGTTTTTCTGTAAAATAGACTTTATTCTTATATCTATTTTCAGGATGACTAAGAATGGTAGAACACGCTTTGAAGATGTCATGTATTTACCTCATTTTATTGAAGTAAGCAATAATTAAAACTTTACTGTTTCAGGTTTTGACAAATGGCACATGACCTGTACATAAAGAAACATTTTAATCCTAGTATTTTAGTATGCTTGTAATCCAAAGGAACATGTTTAAGTATATTAGTGATGCAATACTTTCTAGAATTGATAAAATAATCAATACGGCAAGGTGAAAGGAGGTGACAAAAATGAAATAAATTACAAACAGCTTCATAAGCTGCATAAGAGTTATTTTTATTTGCCAACGGAACTATAAATCTTTATTTTCTCAAGGCCAATTAAGAACTGAATTTTAAAGTTTGACATTCAATGTTTTATAACTAATCTATCATGCTGATTAAACTTATTATGCAGTACAGTGTTTGATCTTAATTTTTTGTCCCAATCAAAAACTTTTCTGTAAATTATCAGCTTAATTTTAAAAATAAAAATCTTCTGCAAGCCACTGATATTCATGTAGGTGCTGACATTAGATTATGATTTTACTTGCATCTTTGACAGGAAGATAAAATAGTTATTAAACTTTAAATTCATTTTGAAATATTTTTCAAAATGAAAGATACAACTCACATTCTAAAGCGTCACTTTATGTAATCCAAAAGTATCATTTCTAAATTTACGTAATAATTAAGTGAAAGGAATGCTATACAATTTATTTGATGCTTGCGTTTTTTTGTTGTTTAAAAAATTTTAATACATTAAAAATATAAACTAACCATTTAATTGAAGTGATTATTATTGTTACCAGCTGTATACCTTCCAATATTTGGCTAATTGGTACACACAACATTTTAGGATGTGGCAACCTTAAAAAGGAATCTAGAATTAAATAGACAGTTATATAAAAACTATGTATAAACAAATATTAGAAGCTTTCTTGAAAGAGTGATGGAAAAGGTGCCTGTAATAGATCACTTATCTGAAGCTCCAAAGACAGTAACAGTTATGCTGTTTTTCTTTTTAAGAGTACTTACTGTTAGAAAATTAAATTATTTTCAAAGGCGTCTGGTCAGAGTTTATTACCACAGAATCAGGAATTACATACTTCCCCAACTTCCCACCGATTTCATACAAAAAGAAGTATTCAATCTCATTTCGGGCAGTTACCGGTATGTCAACCAGAGTAGTAGTTTTTCGATGACGCGTAAAGTCCATTCTACGGAAAATAATTTGTGCCAAAGAAGAGGTTCAATGTCACCGAAAACACCTGGATACTATTTCGTCAATGCTGTTGCTGCAGAATTAGCAATTGACCATGTGATAACTGCTCCACGATTACTCATTGCTTCTACATATTTTTGGATCATTGTATCAAATTTCTCTAAGAGCAACTAATGGTCTTCCAGTTTTTGTGTGGTACTTTGCAATTTCCTTAGATGGTTGGAGATATTTTTTCTTTTCTTCTCTAATTTGTTTTTCTGACGGTGTTTTCTTTTATGTTTGGAAATTCCTTCTTAAAATTGCGAACTGCTGTTGCATTTCCACGTTCTCACGCATATTTTCTGATATTATAACAGTTTTTGTCTGCTCATTTTATATAATTTATCGGCTTGGAAGCTGTTGCTTTTTGAATTGTTGAGAAATCGATGTCACCAAGCGTTGTAGTATTTGCACCCTCTCCTGGAAAAAGAAGAAAGAGTATGCGATTAGGATGATAAATTCTGAAAGAATGAATGGAGTGTGAGTGAAATATAAAATGAATTTATTTCCTTTAAAATTTAAAAAGAATCTATTTCCTCCTCTTTCAAAATGCTCTTTATCGCGGAGAATAGAGTCTTTATTTTAGAGACTGAAAGTATGTTTGAAAAGGAAAAACTATTGATAATTAATTGTTTTTATTCAATGCAGTTCAAAAATCGTAAAAAAAAGTTAACATTTGGGATCCATCTTTCATACTTAAATATGATAATAATATTAATGAAAATAATTAATTCAGCCATCCGTTACTACAAATATTGTATAAAAACATGCAAGGTAGATGGAACCATTGTTGGTCTTTACCAAGGGAGTTGTCACAAACTCTAAATTTTTTATTGATAAAGGAGCAAGAATCTTTGCAGATTTGACATCAACTCACCACCAGAGATCATCTTTAGTTCAAGGAGGCTTGGAAATTTCATTTAAAGTGGCAGTAGAGATGTCTCCAACATGAAAGAATATTGAACTTCTAGATCGAGTGATGGAGTTTGTTGAAGCAACTTATGCTGAACTGGCTTGACCCGTTATCCTTGGCTCATTCTTGGCGGATGAGATTGAAGTTGATTCTTTATCAGAAAAGCAGCATCGTGTGAGAAGTAATGAAACATTAAAGCAGAAAAAATAACAGTACATAGAGAGGCGAAATAATCTGAAATACGTGACATGTTTAGTGGCAAAATACCATCAAAAAAGCCTTGACTTGAAGAGAATCAGGGGTAAAAAAACAGATACTATATTTATTGATTAGATAATACTTCTGCTTAATAGATTCAAGCAGAATCTTCTTTTTCCTCTGAAATTTTCCCAAAAGAATAAAACTCCTTAAGTTAAATGCCTGAAAAAAGTGTAAATTATTAGCTGACAATACTTTCGAATTTACTGGATAAACTTTTGCGAATTGAAAAAATTGGCAGAGTTTTGCGAGATAAACTTTCGCTAATGAAAGATTTCAAAATTTTCGTAAGTGAAATTTACGAAAGTTATTCTCGTGAAAGTTTCTCAGATTAAAGAACGTCTTAGGATCATCATAAAAGCTTCTTTATTTAATGAATTAAAATCAGAAAACAATTTGTTTTTCTTACCATGATACTTATGATGGAGGTTTTTGTTGAGTTGGGCTAAAAGCTGTGTCACACCAGTTATGTCAGGCAGAGATAGAAACAATTCTAAGAATTTTGATTGTAAGAACTGTAACACATCATAATTAAAGCGTGAACTATGCACTTTGAACTTTTTCCTGCTGGGATTCGTGTTTATTTTATTATCAAATACTAAACAAATAATAATGTTATAAAAAAGTTATTATTAAAAACAGAACTAAAATTAAATTCAATAGAAAAGCATACAAAATAGCTTGATACAACATTTCTTTTATCAAATAGCTAGCTACAATTACTGCAAATCTATTCTAAAACTTGATTTTTCATGCAAAAACTTAGGTTTTTTTTTTTGAAAATTCAAATATCTCATTATCTGGTTTTTGTAGTGCTTTAGGTAATTTCCTAAAATATAAGTTTGCAATCAAAGTATTACATGACTAATAATTTGATAAAACAATCTATTGCAAAATATTGGGAAGTTAACGTAAATTTCAAAAACATTACACACAATTTAAGCTGTGTGGTTTTTTGAAGTCCCCTTCTATGAAATAGAAATTTTAAATGAAAAAAATAATTAAAATGTAAATGAAAATTACTTCATACCCTATGAGAAGTACTTTGCCATAGAAAGGCACACTAAAAACTCTCTAAAATAACTCCAAAAAAGAGTTATTTGAGCAAAAGACTGTTGGTATACAAAAAAATCAGTTATGGGCCAACGAATATCAAATCTTACTGTCTGCTCACGACACTCAAATTTTGCTAAGTTTGGGTAAAATTGAGTTAAACATAACTTAGATGGATTGGTGAACTAAACTGAAATTTTCAGATTGTGTTTTCTTCATAGTATTTGTGTCTATTTTGGTTTTTAAACGGTTGATTTTTTTTTGTGAGTGGATTTGATTTGCAGTTCCATTACCATGTAGTAAATAACAAACAAAATTTAAGCTACTTGCTGTCACAAATGGATTAGAAATTAGAAATGGCCTTTTTCTTGCTTTTAGTATAGTTTAAGAACATGCCTCCGCTATGTCGATTCTTTCTAAAACGAGTGTATTGCAGATGATGTGGCTATCATGTTTTTTGATGGTCTTTACTTTTTCCAGACCTTATCTGTTGTTTGTGTTGTTTTATTCAATGCCGCCATTATTATTCACATCAGTTAGAACTGCACCTTTGTATTTTTGACTTGATTTCTTATCACAGATTTATCTTATTTTTCCAGACTTTTCCTGCTGTTTTATATAAAAGAGTGACAATTTATCCTTTCCTTTCATAGATTTAATGATTTTTGCTATTTTCTGACAAGTAAAAAAATTAAAGAATGCGGCTAAATGGTACTTGTTAAGACGTACACGTTTTTTTAGTTAGGCTCAGATTTTAATGCTAAAATAATATCTAATTTCAACTATTTGGAAAAAGTAACTAAAAATTAAAAGTATATCTACAATCTCTTTTGATAAGATGTAAGAACATGTAAATTTCAGCTGAAACTGGATGTGCTTATGAAATTTCTCAATTTTGGGCTAAGATCTTCTGAAGATGTTCTTATGGTTTCGGTAAGACTATAGCTGACAGTATATTATTTTTTGAAATTTATGAAAATGGAAAGACAAACCTGTATTTTAGTTTTGAGTGTGAAAGAGTGTTTGGAGCATGGTTCTGAATATAAGCGCAAAACAGTGTCTAAACAAGATAAACCACATGTTTTGGGTTTATACTTAACTAAAACTAATTTTATTAAATACGTTGAAGGAAAACCTGAGTCCAAAATTTGTAATTTTTTTTTTAAGCAAGCTATCACTTTTAGTGTATGTATGAGAAGGTTTTTTGAATACAAATATTTCTCTATGAGGTTCAATTTATTTACGACTTTTTAAATTTATTTCTTACATTTATAATATATGAGATATGTTTTTTCTTAAAGTGATGTGTTATAAGTTAAAATTTCGCGTTATATAGATTTACGGTTTGCGAGAAATTTTAATGAGATATGGAAAATAAACTAATAATTAAAAAGAATACCATAGTCTATATGCGATTATCTGTCAGTGATCCAGAGATATTGGTAAATGAAAAATGGCAAGCATACAAAAATTTTGATGAAATTTTGATGATTAGTTATGAGTGATGGTAAAATGAAATGGAGCTGGGCGAGTTATCAGAAGATGTTGAACTTGATTCTGGTTGAGAATATGAGAAGTAAGATATACCAGTGGATATAGCTCCTGACGTAGCCATACGTGACAGATTTGAGACCAAAAACTTTCCTCAGCCACCAGATTTCTCTCATATACCAGAGGTTCTTCCGCTATTGGAGGTTCCCCAGATTGAATTTAAAAAATTATAGTTCCTCCAGTTGAATTAGATTTCGACAGGGTGTACAGGTAGAAGCACAATGCAAGTTTTTTACGTTGTCTTATATTTTCTAAGGTAAAATTCGTATTTTTTTATAAAAAATATAAAATTATTTCTTTAAAAAAAAAAAAATGTAGATGAAAAAAAAGTTGTTGAATTTTTGCCTTTTTTTTTTTGTAAAGGGCCTAAGAAACTGCAAACACAAATTACAGAATATTTTTTTTAACGATTGGGTGAAAATCAAAAAATTGTGTCTACCTAGGTAGTTCTAGCTTGTGTACTATGAATTACAGACTTGTTTTTAATTGTAACACTATTTTAATAAGTTACCCCTAAAACTACATAAATATAAAAACCTCATTAACTATACGCGGACATCTCAATTATCTGTAAAATCAGTTAACATTAGATATTTTTGTTAATTGCTATGTTTTTTGCTATATCGTAAGTTTGTAAGTAAGTAAGTAAGAATGTAAGTAAGTAAGAATGTAAGTAAGTAAGCAAGCAAGCAAGCAAGCAAGCGAGCGAGCAAGCGAGCTAGCGAGGGAGTGAGTAAGCAAGGGAGTGAGTAAGCAAGGGAGTGAGTAAGCAAGGGAGTGAGTAAGCAAGGGAGTGAGTAAGTAAGCGAGCTAGCAAGTAAGCGAGTGAGTAAGTAAGCGAGTGAGCAAGTAAGCGAGTGAGTAAGCAAGCGAGTGAGTAAGCAAGCGAGTGAGTAAGTAAGCGAGTGAGTAAGTAAGCGAGTGAGTAAGTAAGCGAGTGAGTAAGTAAGCGAGTGAGTAAGTAAGCGAGTGAGTAAGTAAGCGA
>JAUZNK010054949.1:0-32245 GCA_035046665.1 Euphysa ruthae
AATCATTTAGGTTGCTTGCTTTGGAGAAAATGTCAATCAGGCTTTCCTGAAAGCTATGATGTCAGCTGGATTTAAAATACCAAAGAAAAACATCATGATCGGGATACAGGTGAATAATACTTTATCTAACCTCTATTTATTATTTAAATGTTATTTTTTGAAGTAATTTGTTAATTTTTTGATATGCTGTCTTCTGGTGGATGCAGGCGTGGAGTAAATGTATTAATTAAAAATAAGCAAATTTTAAACCCATCGGAATATTTCCTTAAAACTTTCTGTACAAAATTTTTGTTGGGAAGCTACCCCCAAGTGCCCTGGTGTTTTTCAAGTGTTCTTTTCTCAACTATTGTTTTTTCTTACAGGTTCTTTATAGGTGGTTTTAACAACCTACTTTGACAATAAGCAATTTCATTTTTTGAAATTTTTTTGAAAATTGAATCATTGGTTAATTTTTACTTGTTTGATTTACTTGATTGTTTGATTTACTTGATTGTTTGATTTACTTGATTGTTTGTTTGATGTTCAAACGTTATATTGGAATTTTTACTTTAAAATTAGAAAAACATTCATTTATTGCAATGTTCTTGCTTAGCAACATATTGATTAAATCCAGATATTTATGCCCGGTTTTATATATATATATATATTTTGTTTTTTTTTTATTTTTTTTTTTTTTTTTTTTTTTTTAATACCTAATAAAGTCTAAAGACTTTTTCTACGTACTAAATAGGTTTTGAAATTTAGGGATTTATGAATTTTTAAACTTTGAAAGTATTTCAGTTATTTTAAATTTTTAAAATTTGTTGTTATATTGATCTCTAACTTATTATACATCAAATATAAAGGGATTTGTATTCTAGGAAAGTTTCCAACCTGGCTTTCTTCCAACAGCTAACAAATTGCACAAACTCGGTTTCACCCTCTATGCTACAGAAGCCACAGCTCAATACCTTAATGAACACAATATTCCTGCACTTGTTGTTGGCTGGAGAGATGAGGAACGAGGTCATATTCCAACTGCTCTCAAGTATGTTTTGTTGTATATTTGTACATTCAAATGTCTCAATAATTTTTATTTTGACTTTGGAAGATTTTCTTACACATTTAAGTTAAGTCTAGACATTTTTTTTTCTTTTTTTTATTCAGGGCTTTTTCCAGAATGGATGCTTTTTTAAGAGGAGCTTGTTCAAGTGTGAGTGGTTATTCAATTTTATGGCTATCTGGCCAAGCTTTTAAGTTTCAGGCACTTTGGTGTGAATTTGATCATTCTAAGAGACCAATGTACATTAAGCTCAAATGGGAGCTCTAAGTACACCAGAACAAAACCCGTCAACCCTTCTGGAAATATCGCTTGCTATTTTTTAGCCCCACGTTAAATATAAATACTTACTTAATCATCTATGATAGGTTTTTACATTACTTTAAAACTAAATTTATAACAGGCAAGCCATCATAAAGGAATGCGAGGGTGTGAAAACCTCTCCAGACAAAGACGTCCAAAACCAAGGTGTTAATTTTTTCACCGAAAATAAAATTTTTTAAATTTTTTTGAAATCATTTTTTTTTTTTTTTTTTTTTTTTTTTGCTTGAAGTTTATTAAACTTCAAGTCTTTTTTGTTACTGAGAAAATTATGGTAATTTAAAATTTTTTTCGAAATCTGTTACTATTATTATTTTACATTGGGGACCTTTGAGGGCATTTTTTGACCCATATGGCTACTGTAGGACCATAAAAGTATCTTGGCCTGTGTGACCACTTTTCAGAGTCTTTTCCGTTAAAGACATGTTTTGCATTCTCCTAAATTCTATAAAAAATAATAAACCTGTATCAATAAACCTGTGTCATATGTATAGGGTTGTGTTACTCTGAACAGGCATGATTATTGCTAACCTTATCTAGATTGTGGCTAAAAATTATTGCAAACATTTGTCTGTCGCTGAATCCTGTATGTCAAATGGCGTGTATCCTGGGTCAATCTCAAAATTTTATGATTGCCCATGATTTAAATCAATATTTCCTATAAATTACTCAATGAGCAGATCTTATAGATCTTACAGTATGTCATATAATGACTTTTCTGAGTGTGGGGAAACATACTTTTTTTTTTTTTTTTTTTTTTTTTTTTTTTTTTTTTTTTTTACAAATGGCGTATTTTACACTTTCAATCATGTTTTGAGATGAGCATATGACTGTTAAAAACAAATCCTTTTCACTCGTATTTGTCAGGAAGTAATGTTGATTTAGGCCTTGAGAATGAGAAAAAAATTATGGCAAATGAATGATAATGCTGATATTGCTATGTAAGAAATAGTTATACATTTTAATATATTTAGAATGATAGAAAATGGTGGAATTGATTTGGTGATCAACCTACCAAATAACGAGACCAAGAAAGTTGAGGAGAACTATCTTATACGCAGAAGATCTATAGATTGTGGTGTACCTTTGCTAACTAACTTTGAGGTGTGGTGAATAATTTTATATGATGGCTTTACTTGTAGGACAAAGGATATGCATTTTAGATGCTAACATCAACATACCCTAATAGAGATGCATCAACTTGGATATTTTTTCCAAGGAAATCCCTTTTTTTTCTGCGTTATTCTAATAATTGTTTGTCTGATTTCATGAATTTTTCTGTGCAGATATATTGTAAAAAATATAGGAGAAAGATAATTTTTCTATTTTAAAAAAAAAAATTTTCTCCAGTACTTTAACAGAATATGGCCATTTTGTGCCTAAACTCAGGGAAGACATCATAGAGGCAGTCTTTTGACCCATATGGCCACCTGTCAAAAATTCTTGTTGACTAAAATATAATACTGCTCAAGAAACCGTTTTTTAGTTTTGTCAAAATTTTAGATGATGTTTGAAATTATTGCTTTAAAAACAACTTTAGGTTTTGTGATTTGCAAATTATCGGAATATATTAAAAATTGGCATACATAATTTAATGCTAAAAGTTATTTTTCTTGCCAATTCAGCAATGGACTGTCTGCTAAAATCTCATGCTTGTAGGCCTAACTAAGCTTTCAGCCTCTGCCCTTCGATTCTGCTGAAATTTACGTTAAATAGTATTCCTGAAATGTTAATTACTTTGAAATTTTTTGACTAAAGTCTGGACCTTAAGATCTTAAGGAAAAACATTGAAATTTCTTGATTTCGAAAAAGTTATAGGCTTTTGATTATGAGCTTTTTAATTTGAGGTCTGATTTATTAAATCTTACATGAAATTAGTACACCAAAAAGATGCACTGAGGTGCGAGTTTGATCCCCCTTAGAGGCCAATGATTCTCTTTACCGTAAACTTTAAAATGAGAACTCTAAGTACACCTGGACACGAGGGCCCTTCTTTAAATATAGTTTAAGGCTATTTGTCGGCCCCCACGTTAAATATAAATTCTTACTTAATGGTTAACTTTTCACTCTGTTGAAAATTCTTATTTCTGGGTCCTAAACCCATTAGCCACATTCACAAAGTGGTGGGAGAAAATGTTTATGTGCCGATAATAGTTTTTAATGTGCATTTTTATTTCAGTCATTTTTAGTAAACATGATCAAAACTACAAACATCTTTTTTAAAACACAATTTACCTTTATTCTTTATTATTCGAGTAAATTGCAGTTATAGCCTGTATGTTTATTTATACAACATTGACTAAAAAGATATTTAAAACAAACCAATTAGATTTATCATTTACCAAGAATTAAACACACTGGTTCAAGTTGTATATCAAAAGATATCTAAAGCAGCTTATTTTGACTGAAAAATTTATATTTATTGTCGCCATTGGAGATCCGGAGAAAAACTCCTGACAATTACATGATATGACTGTCCCTTCTAGAGTTAAAATTTTATTGAGCAGAATTGATTTGTGCTTTTTAGCTTTATTATGGAGACCATTGAGACAACAACTCAACGTATTTTTAATTGCTGGGTAATTTAATGGTTGATGCTACTGAATTTAAACTCCTGTGTGAAACTAACTATAAAATCAGTAGTTTTCAAACTATAAGAATACCACAACTCTTATAGCATTAATCGAGAATGCACCACATCAAATCATTTATTCACTTATAGCCAAGATCAATTTCTGAAATATCTGAGATGCTAGATGTCGATGAGGAATATGAAGGTATGAGTAACAAGTTTTTCTATACAGGATTTATGTGCTGATAAAGTTATTACATTAAACTGACCAAATTTGGCATCACATCCACACGATTGCACGTGGAGAGATTTGGTCGTGTTCAAGACTGGATTTGTTGGACACCATTAAAATTCAGTATGCTATTGGAAATTTCTTTGACGTCATAAAAAATAAATGCAGTAGTAAATTTCATTGGAGATATTGTGGGAATTATTTTAAGGAAGACAACAGATCTTCGGAATTAATAGCTCTTGTTTTTATCTGGATAAGTTTTCTGCTTGGTCCTAAAGCACCTGAGCTTGCTCCATATCTATCACTTGATGTATCCATTAAAAAATCCACACTTTCGTTTTTTTCATTTGAAAATACTTTATTGCTTCATCTTTGTAATAGTGTCCACTTCCAATCTTAGTTAAGTTCTTATATTTCACCATTTTTAACTAGCTTTCAAAATTCTAAAAAAAATTTTTGCTCCATAGATTCCAACTAAATATAGAACTCGAGAACCTGTAATTTTGAAATCCCGAAAATCTTTCCACTCATCAGTATTTTGTTTTGCATCAATAACATGCTAGCTTCATGCAGATAAAACTTCAGGTGCAGTTAAAGATGAACTATTTTTTATTTATTTGTCAATAAATGACGCCTTTTTTTGAGGACTCATCAGTTTGCTTTGACTGGAATTTTAATTTGACAAAAAATGACGAGTTTAGATTATGGGATAGAGCCCAATTTTTGAGACTGATTTTGGGGCTATTAGTATTAAACTCCATCATAAGTAATTTTTTCAAAAGTGAAAAACATTGAAAAACTACTTTATTGCTTTAATACATAAATCTAATCAGATATCTTTTTACTGAATTTCTTAATTTGAGCTCTCCTTCACAGGTGCTGTATGTTTGTTTTTAGATATATTTTAACTAAATTATGTGGTTTTAATACAAAAAAGTTTTTGCAGGTTCTAAAATATTTAAATAAATGTTAAACACACTGTGTGGAAAATTATAGCAAAGTACACTCCTTTCTCAGGAGTCCAAATATTTATAGACAAAATATTTTGAGATTTATTCATCATAGTCACTGTGTTTGTGTTCAAAAACATTGTTTGTTTTGCATTCTTTGTATAAGCATGCATCAGTACACGTAAATCCATTTTGGATGCACGCACATCGATCTTTATTGCACCTTTTGCAAGAACTTGTGACCAATTCGCGTACCTAAGAAGGAAAAAATAGTATATGCCATAAAAATGTTACCTAATTTGGAATGTTCATGAAAAACTTTTCTTAGAACGTTCAGATAAATTATTCATTTGTTGTGTGTTATTTTCAAACGAGTAAGCAAAAAGTCCACCTAAAAAGGTTTATCTAACTGGGTTTAATGAAAAGATAATATACCTCATCTGGAACAGGATTGCATGTCATCCATTCAATATCTATTTCCTGTTATTTAAGAACCATCCATTGCCGTTTGGCCCAGCAACCTCAATTACGGGATCTAAAGTAACTTTCCAGATATGTGACTGGTAGTTTGCTCTCTTGATATGTTCTTTTAAGGAATTCCAACACGGTGGAAGAGCATCACAAGAAACTTTTCCAAATTTTTTACAATATTGTATACCACACATCATTGATTGAAATTCCTTGTCCTCTTTTTTGCTATAAATATGGTAAAAAAACTATCCAAAACATCTAAAAGATCATTGCTTATGTCCAATGATATGCCAAGAAATGTGAAGGCATTTTTTTACTCTGAACTGCTACCCATGATCTGCAAAGGTTTCACCATACTAGTGCGTCCATCGAATGCACTAGTAGTGTCGCATCCAGTAAAAGCATAATAACCAAGTAATGCAGACATAAAGGATTGTTTGTACTTTCTGTCTTGTTGATTGGGTGAAATGCATCTTCACTGACTGTGTTCAAGTCAATTATTCCTCGTTTATCTTTTGTTCTGATCAACTTGTAGAGATGAACATCGAAATGATGATCCTTTCATAGGTTAAAATTATATGCTTTGCAGGTAAAAACATTCTAGCATCAGCTTCTTCATGGTTGAATTCTAACTCTTCAATATGTTGGAGTGATTCAGTTGTTAGCTTGTAAGAAATTCGATTGTTAGTAAAAAATTATGCTTTATTTCTTATTTCACTCTGATCATTTTCTTTTCAGTAACAACAAAACCAACCAGTTCATTTTTTAAACCTGATAAAATAGCTGATTCTGTTGTTTGATTGATGATGCTGCAACAATTTTTTCAACCAATTTACCACTCGATCTCCCTAACCGTTCAACGTCTTTAATGGGATTTTCTTTGTAAGCATTAAATACCACATCGATTCTTGTAGCTGAACGACCACAACTGACGATATACTTTAACAATCGTGTTTCAAAAGCTTGGTAAGTGAGATCATTAACTTTCTTGAGGTTTTAAATTATGTCTAACATATTTCATGCCATCAACGATGAATGTATGGTCTTCATTGATACACTGGACATGCTCTATAGTTCTTTTAAATTTTAATTAACAATTGTGGTTGGGCAGTTTTTTTCAGTGTGCCATCCGTTTCAGCAATTGAGAGAGGAAGATGCATCAAAGGATAGCCATGGAGTTCTTTCATATTGATTCACCCTTCGTTGAGCAATGATAGATACTTTTGAAGACAAATCTTTACTGTTTTGAATCTATGCGACTTTTGCCTTTATTGCTTTCTTTTTAAAGAGGGTTTTAAATTTTGTTAGGTTATGCATTTTAACTGGATGAAAAATTGATTTTTCGTTATTATGACCTAATCTGTCCTTAATGAAAGAGTTCATTGCATATTCCCTGTTTTTAAGAGCATTAAGAAAGATTTTCTCAAGGTGGATCACTTAGTGTTCCACTGATTTTTCTTCAACTGCTGTGCCTGTCTAAATTGAAACTATAAACTCATCACTGATCAGCAAATTTTTTGTATTGTACATTATATCGTTTTAATCTCTTTTAATGTGAGAGCTTGTGAGGTCTTTGTTGGTGGTATTCTTTATGTCGTACTCTAAATGCTAATGAATCACAGATCTTAGTGCAGCACGATATGAAGGATTGATTTCCCAAAATTTGACCAAATCAGTTTTCACTGAATATCCAGTTGTACCACCTGCAGTTTTTGAATCTCTGCTAATGGTCATTTCAATAACTTTATCTGTTTCTGTTCCACTAAAGGGTTTAACGCTGAGTTGAACAGTGAAGTTCCCTGATAAAAACTCAGAATATACCACTGAAAATTGTTGTTCTAATGCTAAGATATAACCAAGGTAACGTGCATAGTTTATATGATTATATGCAAAAGTATAAAGGGTTACTCAAGTAACAAATCCCGTTATACAGCACGAAAAACAAATACAATTCCCAAAAGAATGTCAACCATGTCAATGAACCTCTGCGAAAACTTCTAAACATCTTATTTTCAGCTTGAGGTATTGGTTATAAAATTCTTGGAATTGTTTAAACTCTTCGTAAATACCTTTGTCAGACATAGAAACTTCAGTCATTTTCGTCAGTTTCATCATAAATTTCATCATTGTTCAAGCGGACTTCGTAAAACAACTTGTAAAGACGAATAACTCTGTAACACTTCCCTTGTAAAGCAACATCAATAGATTCTTTGGCTATCCCACCACTTTGAATGACAGCGTCTTTTAGATCTGGATCACCAAATCAGTAAATGAAATATTGCCATGATTAGAATACAGAACACTTCTCAGATTATGTCCGTTTAAAATCGCAAGCTTTACAATAGATCAAGCACACATACGATTGTGTCAATACCCAATGATTCTTTTATCTTAAGTAAAATGAGTTTAAAAGATAACCCAAAAATACAAAATGGGTCATTTAAAAAACACCACTTTAAGCATTCAATAAGTTTCACCTAGGTTTGATCTTTATTGAGATTCAACAAAAAGTTTGGAGAACCTTATTGTCAATTAATAGGTTAAAATACCTTTAAATGAGAGTCTCTTGAGCTTCGAGATGGTTTTTCTCTGTCTGAAATGATATATGTTGTAAAGTCAATAGTAAGGTCTCACTAAAATGTACTATAATAATTAGCTATTACACTGTGATGTTAAAAATAACCCCTGTGTATACTATATCATAGTATGTTGATTATTTAACTTGTTTAGCTTGTGGTGTTAATAGATATTATTAAAGTGTTACTATTCGGTATATAAATTGTTATATGTTTTAATCAACTTTATTTTGTGTTACACAAGTTAAAATGACATAAAAATATATAAAATGGGAGAAAATTAAAAACAAATATTAAATAAAAATTCACGCTAATAGAATATATTAGTAGTTTTACAATATATGTAGGAACCTTGAACAATGACCTGTGGCGGAGTGCTTAATTTTGACTGCTAGCCGCAAAATCACCCCAGTTAACACAAAGTTCGTAACCCCCATTAAATTTCTGATATTTTGGTATGATATGCCAACTCACCAAAATGATACCGTTTAAGCTGCTATCCTATAGACTACTTGTCTTGTTTCATTCTTTTAATATATATTTCTACGTCCTTTTGAATGTTGCCAAAATTCTGTATGATGATTGCAAAGCATGATTTCTGATGATTTTTGCAAGTTGATCTGAATGAAAATCTGACCGGTTGATCTGGAAGGAAAATCAAGACCTTAACTAGTCAAATTTCCCATGAAATTATTTTCCAATTTTCGTTAATAAGTTTTAGTGCAATTTTAGAGAACGCATTTTCGTGATAATTTTGGCATGGCTTCTATTTTGAAAATTTCATCGGTTGCAAAGACAACTGCTCAAATTTGGGTAAAAAAAGCTTTTATTTGACCAAAAATTTATGTTCCTTTTTTTCCAAAAGTGATGATGGAAACTATTATTTCTGGTAGATTTAGCGCATGAGTTTTGTGAATGTTAAAGTTACTTCTTTGAATTCATTTCTTACATACTGCTTGTTTGTCTACTATTTCCAAAAAATTTCCTATGGAATACCAAGAAATTAAACCTAAAATAAAAAGCATTTAATTTTGTATTAGAATAGGCTGCTAGAAATCTTCTAACAACTCCCTTAATATTTCATTCATTTAATTTTAGGTAGTAAAATTAATCGTGGAATCTCTTAGCGAAGTGAAAGACGTAGGTTCTAAAAGTTTATATGATTACCGTATGGAAGAAGGCTTCACGCATATGGTTTAGATCTAATCTATGTATCTTTAGGTCAACCTCCGTAAGATGATAAAAGATAATTTAATTTCTTAATTTTTTATTCAGAATTTGTGTTTCGTTTCGTTGGTTATAATGTTTTTTTAAAAGGTGTTATTGTGTTTTGAGTGCTACTGACAGATTAACTAACAGATGCAGGACACCTCTACCTGCATAAACTTTATACTTCATATATTATCACCATTGTTTTACATTTTTTCTGGCTTAATTTCTTTCTTTTTTTTTATCTATCATTGCGATATTTATTTAAATTTAGACAGTAAAATAAAAATTTCGTTTTTCCTATTTATTAACTAATAAATTCATGCGAAGCTGTAGGACCCTACAGAACATCTTTTAATCCATATCATTACCTGCAAACAATTTTAAAATTGAGTGTTAAGAAATGTTTTTAATTAATTTGATGCTTCACTAATTGGAAATCTTTAGGTGTGTTTAACCAATATTAAGGTATACATAGCCCTTTTATGTTGGTTCCATTTTTGCAACAAAATTTTTCAACCGCATAAATTTAAAACATTCGAATAGCACACTTAAAAAAACATTAAAGATATTGTATGTTTGGTATGCGGACTACTTTTCCAGAGATATTGTATGTTTGGTATGCGGACTGCTTTTCCAAAGATATTGTATGTTTGGTATGCGGACTGCTTTTCCAAAGATATTGTATGTTTGGTATGCGGACTGCTTTTCCAGGACTTTTAAACATGCAACTTTTCATCTTCTGTTTGTAAAAGAATCCTTAATTTAAAATATTTATTCTTCAGATCCATTGAATCCTCGTACGTAACCTTCTCTCAAAATCCTTTGACTGATTTTTTTAAGATTTTGTTTTCTTGATTTATGGAAGGATTTTTGTGGCTTTCTGAAAAATAATCTTTTTTGGACCATCATCCTTCAGGATAGGTGATAAGATATATATCACAAAATTTTTCCTCTAAAATGTCTGTGCAAATATCTTTTCATAAACTAGATTGAAATAGTCTAAGTTTATTTTTAACTTGACCTTAATTTCTAAATGAAAATAAATATTTAGTCCAAGTTTAGAATTCAGGTTTCCAATTCCTTCCAATTTCCCTGCAATTGTGCCGTAGAGATTGACATCCCACCTGGAAATTCCAATATGGTTGATTGCGCCTTTGCTAAACAAAACAATGTATGGCGTTTTACGATTACCTAGTCAAAAATCAGGGCCGAAAGTTGGTCAAATATTTATTTTCGTTTAAAAGTTCGTTTTATCTCTTACTCTCTTAAATGAATGAAACTTGAACTATGAATTAACTAAATTTGAGCTGCATATAACCACCAATTGTGCAATCGACTATGATGTTTTTTTTTTTTTTATTATTATTTTGATTGAAATTGTTTCACAATTTGCTATATTGAATGACGTTTCAAAATGAAGACTTATGCATCTTTATTTTATGCGTCTTTATTTTAATGTAACCTCTGATAATTTAGGTGTATCAGGCACATTGGAAAATTGATTAGCCAGGAGCTAATTCTCAGATAATAAAATTAAGTTTTCGAAACTGCATTAAGTTTTAAATTATGCTATTATTCTGCCGAAATTATATATATTTTACAAAAATTATTTTCTCATTCCGCTAGTTTTGGAGATTTTATCAAAACTTGTATGTCGGCTGAAATTTTCCTGACTGATAAATTGTCGTTCAGTCAATAAAGTATTTACTTTGTATGTTAATATACTATATAATAGTTTTGTTTTAATATTTTATTTATTATTTACATTTATTTAGTAAATTTAAAGTAATGACTTTAAAGACGTAATATTTATGGATGGTTGAATTTATGGTTTTTATTTATTTTATCTACTTTTAAAGTGAGTTGTAAATATTTTCTTACGTTTGATTCGATACTTTGACTAAAAAACTTATTCATAAATAAAGATCGTATCTGAATCCTTGTATGGATTTATTAGATATAAAATTCTGCTCAAACTTCATTTGAAATAAATCATCAGTTTCACATTAACAAGTGTCAAATTTGTTTGTTTTTATTTTTGTAAGGTATCAGTTTATAATTATTTTTTATATCTTTCTAAGAATTTTTTCTTGAATATGTATGATTATTTCTTAAACCTTATATGATATTCTTGTGTTTGGTGTATGATATGGTGTTGTTTTCTGTATGATATGGTGTTGTTTTCTGATCAAATCCTTTTGATACTCATTGTAATTCTGTCTTTCGAAGTCTGGCTTCATGGGTTGGGGTTCTAATCTTAGAAAAAAAATTTTTCCACAACAACGAAGTATTTATATCTAGAACTCAGATTTAAAGCTTAGATCGCTGGTCAAAATTTGGCGAAAGCTGCCGTTAAAGTTAGAATCATGTGTAGGTTACAGAGAGATGTAAATATTCAGTATATAAGGGCTGTTGAGGATCAAATCAAAAGTTTTAAAACTATCATAGAGATTAAGTATTAACTCGCACCAATTTTAGCGAAGCAAAAAAAGTACTTGAAGTTTATTCGTGAAATTTCTTGTCAGGCTGTGTATTAAAAAGTTTGATGTTTTCTTGAAAATCCAGAAAATTATAAATTTTAATTAATTTCTTAGAAATTGTACTGGTTATATACAAGTCTTAGCATGTATTAGAAGGTTATCGTTTTTAAGAAAACCAGAACACTTTGAAAACTAATTACCTACAACTATAGTCGAAATAAAGTAAGTCGGTTCAAACAGATATTCAAGCATTTTCGATTCTCATTACTACAAGTAGAAAGAAACTGAATACAGCAACGCTGTATGAACTTATTTAAGCAGTTACAGGAAGTTTGAGAAAAGAGAACTCTCATAAATCTGTAACGGTCATTTTATGCAGTTTGAGCCTGAAATTAGCATACATGGTGTGTAAATGATGCATAGCTGGAGAAATAAAAGTGCTAATCAAAAAGCAAAAAAAAAAAAATTGTTTTGAAATTGACTCTGTCAGTCGAAATCGCTCTTTGAGCAATTTTAACCCGAAATGAGTATTAATGGGCTGTAAATAATTAATATTTGTGGGCTGTAAATAACAACTTTGTTTCCTAAAAAGTTATATATCTACTCTACATATTTTTCCTGTCTGGAGAAATAAATAAGAAAATTTTTTTTGTAATTGACTCTGACATTCGGAATCGCTCTGACAAAGCTATGATTGGAAATTTGAGAACGTAATTAGCATATAAGGGTGTAAATGATGAACAATGTTAACATCTCCACATATTAATTTTCCCATCTGGAAAAATGAATCTAAATGTAAAAACTAATCAAAAAAATTTAAAAAAAAAAGTAGATAAATTGTCTCTCACAGTTGAAATCGCTCTGCAGCGAATATTTTGGGAAACTTTAGACCAAAATTAGAATATAAAGTGATAAATGGTGAACAGTCGTTTCTTGAAAAGTTAGCAATCTACTCTACCTTATAGTTCTCCCGTCTGGAGAAATAAGTAAATAAAAATTGCTAAATAATTCACTCCGACAGCTGGAGTCACTCTGCAATGGCCAATTTATTCCCAAAATTAACATAACTCGGGTGTAAACAACACCTGGCCGTTTTCTGAAAACTTATTATCTACTCCATATTTATTAATTTCCCCGTCTAGAGAATTATTAGTACTGATCAATCAGTAAAAAAAAAAGTTTGAAATTGACTTTCACAGTTGAAATCGCTCTGCAACGAGGATTTTAAACAATTTGTGCCCAAAATTAGCATATATGAGGAGTAAACAATGCACAGGCATTTCCCAAAAAGTTGATTTCTGCTCCAGACAATAATTTTGCCATCTGGAAAAATAGTTTAAAAAAAAAGAAGATTTAAAATAAACTCTGACAGCTGGAAACCAGCAACTACCGTTTTGGCCAATATAAGCCCGAAATTAGCATATTATGTGGTGTCAATTATTTGATTATCATTTTCTGTGTGGAGAAATAATAGTATTAATTAAAATGTTTGAAATTTATTTTGACAACTGGAATCGCTTAGGGTGGGGTGAAAATGTATTCTCCCCATCCTCCACCTCATTCCAAAAAAAAATCATTTCTTTATGGACCTTCTCACCCCCCATATCACCAAATTTTGAAGGGAAGGCCTACCCAGCCATCCCTCCCTATTTAATTATCACTGCGTACCCCCTTCCCTTCAAAAAAAAGTAAACAACAAGTACTGCAGGAAAAAATAAGTAATTATGTAAGCAAGTATCTAAGTAGGTAGGTAAGTAAGTTTATTAAGCAAGCAAGTAAATATGTATTTATTTTGCCACAAACAAATATACACATGCTATGAAAATGCAAGACAAGATAATAAAAAACAAAAAAAAAACAACCACGATAAACTTTCAGATAAAAAACTGATGGTGGCAAGGATAGGCGCAAAAATTGTCTGTCACAGCAATATTTCCATTGTGGTCCCGTTATATATCATACACAAAAATGTGCACACTTATATTTTTATCGGCAACCACTCACAAATGTTGGAAAAATTTCTGTTTAAAATATTTTCTATTACTTTTACATCCTTTTACTTGAAAATCAATCAAGAGTCATCTACATAAAGAAGTAATTCACAGTCTAGTCATTGTTCCATGTCATTAACTTGGAGCAAAATCAAAAGAGGTCTTAAAATTGATCCCTGGGGGACGCCACATTTCACTAATAATTCGTCTGAAAGTTCTTTATCAACTTTCGCTCTAAATTTGCTATTTGAGAGATAAGACTTGAACCAGAAAACCACCATCTCAGAAAATCGCGTGGATTTCAATTTTTAAAGCAAAACATTTTATAGAATATTTATTTTATCAAAGGCCTTTTGGTAAGGATTATTCCAGTGTGACCATCCTTTTTCAAAGCCTATTATAATTCTCTCATGAAGATGTCACAAACATGTTTCTGTCGAATAACCTTTTCGAAATCCAGATTGTAATTTATATATAATGCTCTTATCTTCAGCGAATTCGCTAGTTTTACCTTCAATAACTTTTTTTTTTAAATCTTGGATGCAATTAACAATATCGTTATGAGTCTGTGATTTTTTGATTCTGTCTTGCTCCCATTTTTAAATACGCAGCAATGTTAGCTAGTTTGAAATCACCTGGAAATGTGGTGGCATTAATTTTGCTTTTAAACTACGTGTTTAGTGACCCTTGAGAATTCAAGTTCCTTAGAAATGTTCATTTGGCCATTAAAATTAAAGGTGGTTTGACTACTATAATCATTTGATACTCTTGGAAGGAGAT
Source organism: Euphysa ruthae (assembly GCA_035046665.1). Lineage (NCBI taxonomy): Eukaryota > Metazoa > Cnidaria > Hydrozoa > Anthoathecata > Corymorphidae > Euphysa > Euphysa ruthae. The sequence continues at coordinate 14,625 of JAUZNK010054949.1, forward strand.
TTAAAAGATTAGTTGAAAGATTTCCAAAAATTTCTTAAAAGCATTAGCAACTAAAGATTATCAAAAACAAACTTATTATCTTGCTTTAAACAAAAACTGGATTGTGAAGATGAGTTTATTGATTTCGTAACTCTTTTATATTTTAAAGTTTTCCAAAGATTTTTTAGGTCTGCCTATATTTTTATTATGTTTAATTTGTAAAAAATTTCTGTTTCATACTAATAGTTCCAAGAACTATTTTAGGTCTTCTGTAAAGCTCCTTGCCTATCTATTTTTGTCCTTTTAAGTTGTTTATACAGTTTATGTCTTATAGCTATTTTTCTGCAACTTTTGCTCCTTGTAAACTATATTCGCTGTAAAAGGTTTATGCGAGTGAGAAGAATATCTCCAAATATTTTTTTCAATATCATTTGTGAGTTTATCATAATTAAAACTAAGATCTTCCTTAATGTAACAAATAACACCACCACCAGATCTATTTCTTTCTTTCCTTAAAATTTGGTATCCACTAAATTTAATTTCCCTGTCATCTATTGAACTATCAAGCTTACTTTCAGTAATTCCAATAATTTGATGGTTTTGAAATATTTGCAATCCTTCCTAAATATTCAGTTTTTGTAGTTTGCTGTTTACATTAAAATAATTGTAGTGTAACCTTTTTTACCTAAAGTCACCTAGTCACAATTGTTACCTAGTCACAATTGCTGATGTTCTTGCATAAGCTTTTCTCTATCATATTGCATAGGTCCAGGATTATACCCACTATCACAAGATAATGTTAACTAAGAACGTTGAGAATAAAAATGTTAAAAATAGTAAAGATGAAATGATTTTTTAATTTTATATTCTTGATTTATTATTATTTTCAACTTCGTAAATAAAGGTATTTAGATGTGTTTGTAAAACACACATTTTATCATATCACTTCAGAAAAGTCAGAGAGTATACAGGTCTAGTCTCAATGGCCTTGAATACACAATAAAAAGGAAATTGTAAGATTAATTGTTTACAAAAATAAACTAAGAACAACACAAAATCAAAAATATCAAAAAAGGATTCCAAAATTTTAACCTAAGTTTAAATAAACATGCATTTCAGAGCAACAATCAAAATTGGAATTAATAAAACAAGGTTATATGCTTCGATATGGTGTTTTTCTTCAATAGTTAAATCATAATAAAGGTGACTTGATTTATGTCATGATGAGTTTAAAGTGGAATTATTTTGATTGAAATAAGTAGATTTTGTGCATTTCTCATTAACGAAGTTACCACGTGCTGATTGATCAAATTGAGAAAAAAATTTCGTTTCAGATAAGAGCGAAAAGGTAAAACACTTCAGATCAGCTAAGTATAAATAAAAAATGACCTAAGTACTATCAATATAAATTTCAACAGATATTCGATTAAAAAAAATAAAAAGTTAACAACTCACACCTTCGGCAAGTGAGTGGTCAAAGTTAATAAACTTGTTATCACTCTTTCATCTTTTTTTCAACTTCCTATGCTTTTTTAAACAGCCAAATTTATTTCTTTGACAAGGAGTAGTGACAACCGGCAACATGCAAAAAATATGCAGCAGTTAATCAAAAAATATATATATATATAATTATAATAGATACATAAATGCGTGGTAATAGACAGAAAAACTATCCAAAACAATCACTGATTAATAAGATAATCAGGGATAATTCATTGCCAGCGTGATCAAAGCTTAAGGTCAAGGTTCTATGTTCATAGATCTATATTTAAGACCCAAAACCTCTTATCTTTGGTTTTCATACATAGTGTTAATGTGCTTCTGTTGCCTCTTGGTGGTTGAAACTTCACCTGACATAAGCTTCCACCAAACAGTTAAAAAATTCTCCATTTGCTTCTTTCATATCTTTGTTGAAGGGAAACATCGTTCGAGCGACCCTTATAATTTATATAAATTGTTTGTGCCAGAACTCGAACCAGAGAAGCTATCATCGCAGAAGATGCTGCTCGATATCATGACTACCAAGTTCATTTCCAAACTATTGAATTGAAGTCTCTTGATGAAAACTTCAATTTAAAACAAGAGCAATGGGGTGGATACTTGAAGGTGATAGTTTTAACCCAGTAATAGCAGGAAAGCCCAAGGCCCCCGAAAATATAAAGATAATACCATATATTTTATCATCAAAGTGAAAATATGAAACCTACTTTTCGGAAGGATGGCCTCAACTGTATAAGAACTTGTGGTGAATGTCATTGAGAGAGTCGTTACAATAAAGAGGTAATTAATTTAGCTAACATTTTATGTCCAGATATTTTGTGCTTTAAGTACAGATTTTTTGGTGATAATGATCCTGCACTCGCAGGACATTCACTTAAAAACATGTCCACGGGTTCGAGTCCCGCTGTGGATCATCTGTAATAATGTTTAAGGTTTGATTTATGATATCAAGCCAATAGGTAAATAAAAACGATTATTTATTAACAGTGAATTGGATTATTTACTAAAACATTCTGTTTTTCCTTTAGACCGAGCACTCGATCAAGTTTGAAGAAGAAGAGAGCCAGGAAAGTGACGACATAAAAAACGATGGAAAAATTATATATTACAGATATCCTGATAAGATGACAAGAGTCAATCTTGCTGGTATTTCCAGCTTTTAACCTTTCTCATTAAAAAAAGCATAGTACAATGAAATTTAGTTAGAAGTAAGTCTTTATTCTGCCTTTCACAAAGATACATTTTAATAAACAAAAATAAAACAAACAAAAACAATATGAATTCATCAATTGCTAAGGCAAAATGTGTCTGTTTTGACAATATTTCCATTATGATCCCTAGATACGATACACACAAGAAAAAAAAATAGGAAAAAGTAAAATTAAAAATTGTAGTTTATTTCTGTAGGCATTCGAAGCTTATCAAGTGAGCTCAGAAATAGATCTTTAATTTTATGCTTAAAAGTGTTGTAAACAATAGAATAGAATTCTTCTGTTTTATCGGACAGGCTGCTGGTAATGCTACAGGAGAAAAGCTTCCTTTGTTTGTGGTCGGTAAATCTTCTACACATGTTTTTTCAGTGATGTAAGAAATTTAGCTTGCCTTCACGTTCTCAAGAAAAGAAACGAATGAAGTGATGGAGATCTGTTTACCAAACGGGAAACTTGATTGAAAATCAAAAAGCTCAATACAAGAAGATTGTTTTGATGGTCGGCAACTGTCCTGCTCATTCCATAGACGTGTGCCTAAAGGTCATTGAAATACTCTTTCTACCACAATGTCAAAAATGTAGCACAAGGATCAACGTGTTGTTAGAAATTTAAAAGCGTTTTACCACCTTTCAATTATCAAACGCTACATTAAAAGCGTTGGAAGAATATATTCTTCCGAAGTCAACATGTCAGAAGCAGTGACTTTGCTACCAATTCGTCCAACCAATAAAAATGGTGTCAAGCACGAAGCTAATATGATGATGGTGTTCTGTTTCAATTGATTTTACAGTTGATGGCGATGTAGAAGCAGACAAAGATTTTATCACTTCAAAAGCACATCTTGTGACAAATTTTGAAATAATCGCCCGAGTTGCTCAAACGCAGCTTGATGCAGCAGAAATTGATGACGAAAATGAAGAAGATGATTGGGAAATATCACCACCAACGATGGGTCGAGTCGGTCAAGTTTTTAAAATTCTTCAGTCATGCTTTCTTTACCAGGATGACGAAGTGCAGAAGATTCGGAAGAAGTGGCAGAGATAGACAAGGTCTATGAAAGGCAGCGATCTCGGATCACTGAAAGTTTTGGTACTGACTATTTAAACACACCTCAAAATGGTTATTAGTTATAAACTCAAAACCTTGTTTAACTCAATTCCCAGGAACGTCACAATTTCTATTAAGCTTTTTGAGGTCAGATTAAAAGTCCATAACTTGATAAAGAATATCTCTTAACTAGAAAAGAAGATAAAAAAATACTACTCATTTTTGGTTAAAAAATCGGAAAAATATGCAATAACTGATATAACGGACTATTTTTCATTTCCTTTCGAGATTCTTTATACCGAGAGTCTACAGTATATATACATACCTACGACTGGATGACTCTTCTTAACGTAAGAGTTAACTCAATCTTTTTTTTACAAGTGAAATATAATTGATTATAGAGTAAAGAAAAACTGAATAATTTCAGTTACTTAAAGTTTCACGATGCACGCTATCATTTTTAAAAACGTTGACTGGACTTTAAAATCATGTATATGTTTATGCATAGGCAAAAATCTTCAAAACGTTATACATCACTGATTAATAATAAATCATTCTAAAACACTTATTAATAAAGCATTTCATAACTCCAAGGTCCAGCTCCGTCTAAAATTTACTAAAGTTTTACCATTTTTCACAACGAACTATAGCAACCTTGATTAAAAGCCATTTATAAAAGAAATAAGGCGCCTCCTTTTATTTCTGGTGTTACAATAGTTAGTGAACGTATAAATAAAATACAAAGCCTCCGTTTGCTAAATAATATTGCCCCTGTTCGTACTTTTTGGTAATATGAGCCTCATTTTTCTTATAAAGTGTGTTCTTACAAAAAAGTGTATCATTATTATAATGATGTAATACTTATATTCAATAGCAGGAACTATATTCACAGCTATAATGATTAAATCGATATATGTTTTATTAGAAAATGGATTTTTAAATTTAAATTAATGAAACACATTGGTGCAAAACGATTTAATTGTGATAAAGAAAAGATTTTAAATTCTAAAAGCTGGAATTTTATTGTTTTTTGTTAGCTACTGATATCAAAATTACTATTTATGCGTGATGTAATTTCTCAGGTTGTGTTGTAATTATAACATGCGTGTTTTGAAATAAATCCTTATTTGTTCCACCCATTATTGACTTTGGATTTAAAAAAATGTATTCCGTGATAGCCCTTAGCATGCGTTGAAAGCATGCTATTCACCTTTTCACAGAGGATTAATATTTATGAGAACTCTATGTATCAAAATGGCGTTTTCACTTTAAAGAAAAGTTACCTTAGTCTTAAGTAGAAATGAAAAGCAGTAAAACCGAATTAGATAATTTTGAAAACAATTTGTTTCGTTGTAGTATATGTACAAAAAAGAGAAAAAATAAAATTTGAGTGAAAATTTTAGAATAGAAATAAATCTTAATAACGCCGGCACCAGAAACCATTGCTTACGCTGATTCAAGAAATGGACGGTTTATCTTAAACTAAATAAACTTAAACTAGCTAAATAACTTGACGTTTCATTATTCTTAACATAGGTTTCTACAGAAATTCTGTTTAACGTTTTGATAACTTTTTAATATGGTCGACCTTTCATTTCAAAGCAGAACACTGTGTTATATTGTCCGATTACATGCTACAGGAGAAACACAGCAGTAGTTATCTTTTTTATATATGTTACTATATTATTTTGCTATTTTAAAATTGACATAGGATGACATGTTTTTCCCAGTGTCTGATGGGCCCGCGCTTTCCATGGTTAATGAACTGTAAATGGTATAAGCAAGAGAAATGTTATTTCCTATTCCCACGATTCAAGAAAAATTAGATTTAATAACATAGTAAATAGGATTGCCTAATTTAAAGAATTAGACTTTGCTAAAGCATAATCATCTTGAATGAGTATAAAACATATGATGTATGCAAAAGATGGTGTTGTAAAAAACATTCCGAAAAAGAATGAATGCAGATATTGTATATAGTATTCCGTATGAATGAGAGTTTTATAATAAATGAGTCTTTATGCATATCCGGATGAATGAGAGTTTTATAATAAATGAGTTTTTATTGATATGTGTGATATAAAATGCAAATAGAGTCTATATTCGTATTCATTCTCTTTATCTAGATTATATTAATACATTGTGATCAACTAATGAGACTCTAAAATGAGGATATAGTATGGGATAATCGCATATCATGACTAACCATTTCCATTTTAAGTATTAATAAATAGAGATAAATCGGAAAGGAATTCTAGAATAGGTTGTTCAAATTATTAATCGTTATGGACTCGTTCCAGAGATCGATAACTTTTAGCAAATTGTTTCATTTCAGAAAAAGTTTAAAAATTTAAAAAAATTTCAATTATGTTATATTACCATACAAGAAATATATATATATATATATATATATATATCATTTCATTATGATGTTCCCAGAAACACAATTTTCCATCCTTTAAATCATATAATCTCGTCTGACGCTAAGTTTTACCGCCTTTCGTATGAATTTTTTTTCACTTAATTATATTTAGTCAGATTTGACTGCAGATATCGCACTATAACAAAAATTTCATCTGACACTCGATTTAAACACTTTACAATTATCTTCACCAAGCTCTATTGACTCGAGTCCATCGCAATGATCTTATCCAACTTTGCAATCCTGACTTCAACAAAATTGTCAGCCCATTTAAGTCAAAATAATGTGTTTTAACTTGTCAATACCATTTTCTCCGATAATAAAGACATTATCGTTCTCTCTAATTTACAAGATGTAATTGAAATCTTTAAACACTTTAGTTTTTTAGGGAAATTAGAAGGGCTTCAAACCGTTAATGGTGTCTGATTTGATCTTATAATGACAGCCCTCCTTTCTGTACAGTTGAAATTAAATTCAGGGTTATTACTGATAACAATTTTAGTATGGATATATAAAAATTTGAATGGATAAAAAGTATGAATTGATAAAAAAATTGCATGAAACTCATTTTCTGATTTCACCTTTGAAAATATGACTGGCAAAATATGATCTATTTATTTTAAGTCTTAATTGACCATTTTTAAGATTTATTTCCTTTAAGTCTTAGTTAATCAATTGTAAGATTTCCGAATAGCAGATTTTTACCTACTGGCACAACAAAATCGAATCATTTATGAGGAACTTATGTTTAAGATTTAGTAATATATTAGGAAATTAGCACCAGATTTGAGTATTTTACTGTTAAACCTGGCGCCAGGGTGGGCATTTCCCTAAAACGATCCCTGATCTTAATATTCCTGGGAAATTTCTGAATGATTAGGAGTGATAGTCGAATTTATTGATTAATTGATTGATGATCGGCGCATAATCACAAAATCACGTTAGGTTTTAACTACTATTTTTTTTATTTTCAAGAAAATTAATCCAGAGAAATCCAGAGAAACGAAACACTACCATTTAGTCGATAAAAACGTTGATGGTCTCAGAGGAAGTGCCAAAAGAAAGTACTACATAATTAACTTTGAATACCAAAACAAAAAATAAAAACTTTTATATATTTTAAATTGCCGCCTCGAACATCGACTTCGAACGAGAAAGTAATTCTTCATAAATTTAAATCCGTTATATTTACACATTATAACATGAATGTCTTTAAGTATATTAAGTATAATTCAATAGCTGTAATAACCTTTTATCCTTCCATTGTGTAAAATAACAAACACATACAGCTGTTTTCTATATTTACAAAATATAGAAGTTGTTTCATCATTTTCCTTCAAATAATGATGTAAAATCAATAACTGAATAAAAATCAAATGCCTAAGTTTTAAAATCGTAATTGCATGTAAATTAGGGTACAGATATAATATTCATACAAATCAAAACTAAAATTTTAACTAGGTGTATAATACAAAATATTATAGTTAATATAAATCTTGGTAATAACAAAGCTGTGCAAGAATTATCACTCCAGGGTTTGATTTTTTATTTAAATTTAGGTAACAAAGAGTCACTTCAATAGTCATTTGAGAGAAAGTTTCAATGAATGCGCTAAATGAAAAAGATTTCTTCCATGATTTTCAGCTCAACTTGCAGAAAACCCAATTCTGGGCTTCAATGACTTATCAGGTGGGATTACTCACTGGCTAAATAATGTTTACTAGAAGGCTACAAGTTAAAATATTTAAAAACCTCAATCATCAGAAACTTGAAGAGATCCGCACAGCTCTCTCTTGAAACTTGCCAAACAAAACAAGACTTTTCTTGTAACACAATACCAAAGATAATGTGTAATGTGGAGAATAACAAAATGATACGTATTTGCAAGTGTTCTAGTTTGACAAATTCATATATTTCCCCGAAATTAACAATTCGCAATTTTTTTTTTTTTTTTTTTTTTTTTTAAGATATAGATTATTTCGAATTAAAAATTTGACGCGTAATTTTGTATATTTAAAACTATATTTATTGGTATTTTTAGCATTCCTGAAGGGCATAAATTTTTGTCTAGATTTAATTTTTCGAATAAATTATGTTATGCATGTTATGCGTGGATTTATTTCTGTGAATAATAAATTTTCCAGCTAAAAAAAAAAAACATTTAAATAATTTTTTACTAGAAAAAAAATTTTTGGTGTGTCAAGTTTTATCCTACATGTATTACTGCTACAGTAGACTAGATTTAGTCGAGTTTACTCTTCAACCCTGTTTGATACTGAAAAAAAGAGTAAAATTAACGTTCTATGCATTACATTTCCCAAAATGCAAGATTATAGAAATGCGTATTGCACGAAGCTCGAGTGAATTTAAACTGATCGAATTTATAATGGAGGAGATTTTAGATGGTTTTATTACACTTCCAGTACTAAAGCTATAAGGAGTATTTTCATAAAAAAAGGTAGCTGACATAAACGCAGAGTTATAAAATTGACGCACTTCAAATATATTTTTAGACACTTACTTTGTACTTGCGTACTTTGGCTTGCACGGCCTCTTCAAATAAGATTGAAGTGTCAGTTAAAATAATATACAAGAGTCTCTTTTGGCTTTTAATAAGATTATTTTTGTTTTGTTAAAAACATCTATATTAGGGGAGATATCAAGAGGTTCCTAATCGATTTGTTTTTTTCTAGATCAGCGACCAGATTGTGAAAAGAAAAAGCAAAGGCTGATATTGCGCTACCAACCGCAAATTCAAATTTTGAATGCAGGAAATATAAAAAATATTAGCAATTTTTGCCTATAAGAACAAGTTATTCCTCTTACAGAAGATAGCCGCAGTAGAATGATAGTAATTAGTTTTAGACGTAGGAAAATCTATGTTGTTAACAATTTATTAAATTTCATAGTATAGTTATATTTCATAGTATTTTAATTAAACATTGTAAAATTTTCTGGACAATACGTCACACCAATCTGACTGATGAAGTTAAGGTAATACCTAAAAATTTTATATTTAAAACTTATTTATTTAAAAGAACTTAAATATTAATTAAATTAAATTAAATATTTAAAAGAGCTTCTCAAAATAATCACAAAGTGAGGTTCTTCTTAACCCCTTAAGAGGTAAAAATAAACTTACAGTTATGATCTTTTTAACCTCTTTACATGTCAAGTAATAGTTAATTTGACCATTGTATGCAAACTAGCGATTAAAACCGACTAATTTCAGTTATTATTTGGACCAATTTTATTGTAGGCAGAAGAAGCACATTGCGTTTTTCCTCACACTTAAGGTATGGCTGAGATTCTACCAGGAATCTGCAATTGACAAGATGCTATCTAGAAATTTCACCACAGGGATGGTGGTTCTATCTAACAATTTATGTCCGGGAATATGTTTTTTTTTTTTGTCAAAAACCATTATAGACTGCAGATAGGAATTATATGTAAAAAAATACCCCCAGAGGTTTTTCATATTATCTAAAAAATTTCAAAGTATTTTGTTCAAATGAAACATTTGATTCCAAAAAATTTCCAAAGGGAATACTAAATTTTATTGTTATTTCAAGGAGTACTATATTCTTTCGGTCTAAGTGCTCATGTAAGTTCTCATGTAAGTGCTCATGTAATAACGCCTGGCTCATTTGAGTAATTGTACGAATAATTAATCATTAGAGAATTCGAACATGAGGGTATGACCACCAAAAGAACCAAAAAACAGTCATTCAGATGAAAATTTGTACTTTTCTGTGAAAATTTATTTAAACATGGCCCAGAAAGATGAAACTTGGAAAAACGAAGCACCACACCAGATATCTCTGTAGCGCTCCAACTTTTTATAATTGGTTGCAATTAATAGATATAAGCGTGAATGTGGGGCTAAACATGGATCTCTGCGAAACATAATCATAACCATAAGTCATAAGGAAATGAATGTAAGAAAAAAAAGAATTTAATAGTACCTAAGATTTTTTTTCATAAATAGACTGTGAAGACGTCGTACGCATTAGAAACACCAATACACTTTAGGTATATTAAAAGCGTAACTGATGCTTTCATTGATGATATGGCCTTAGTATAACCTTTCACCTCAATTGAGTTTGACTAGAAAAACAAATAACTTCCAAGAAATATTTCGAAAACAGTGCAACAAGAGAGTTATAAACTCTTGTTGTTTCTTATACAGATAGGCTGTGCATTACAAGTCTTTTTCTACAGCCTTTACATTATTGGGATTTGATTATAGGTGAAGAAAAATGACAAAATTAGTGTTCAAGATTTTTGGGCAAGTCTTTTGCGAATTATGGAAGGAGAAATTTTAGGGGTTTTTCAAATATTTGAGTTAGTTTTGCTAAACCTTATTTAGATGGGACTAAATCAAAAATTTTATTTCTATTTTTTAAATAAAATTATCCTAGAACATTGACATCAAAGATGATGCCGTAATCTATTTTGATAGTAAAAATTTCTCAATATTAAAAACAAAAAAAAATAACAAAAAAATAGTTTTAAAAAGTGAAATAGGTAATGCTTATCATCAAAAACTATTTGAATTTATAAAAATTCAGTTTTAATTTTTGTTTGATTCTTCTAAATTTTAATGAGGTGTTTGTCTCCCTAAAATTGTTCATTAAAAAAAAAATTTTATGATGGTTTTTAAATTTTGAAAATACCGATCTAACCGTTTTATGCTTATGCAACTCTTGCACTCAAAATCAAAAATCTCTCCTCAAATTGCAAAATTTATTTCATGCCACCAGTAATGATTACAATGGTTTGATATGAGATATGTTTCGTAATTTTAACAATGATCGATCATATTTCAAACAAAGTCTTGTAATGATATTCAATAAAGAAATCCGAACTAAAATCTGATTTTGTCATTCCTTTCGTCTGCCTTAATAAGGTAATGTATAAGGTACTGTATAATTTATAGTTTTGAAAATAGTTACGTTGATTCATCCTACTTACATTCCCAGTAAGGTTTTTTAAACATCGCCAAGGAAATGTAAATATTATTAAAATCTATTTTGGCAAAAATATAACATTTTACATGTAGAAAATATTTACGAGACAATGTGTACAAAATACTTATATATGTAGCTATTTATATATATACAAAATACATCTTGGCAGGAAGTCAAAGACGATGTATGTTTGAAATAAATTCAAACAATTGTTTCGTAGACCACCTATATATATTTACATTTTCTTAAAAGCAAAAGAAGGAAGCCGCCTACAAAATATTAGGAAGCGAAGTTTACATGGGAAACATTATTAGATAAAAATCTCATTATTAAATCCGCTTTGGTTGATAACAATTTATCTATTTATGCTTCATAGATTTAAGCGGTAAATCTTAATTTGGGTATATTAAAGAGAACTAGCAGTTCACGTCATAGATAATTCTAAATCAATCAAATGATCGATACAACTTACCGACTCTGAAACCAACGAGAAATTTAAGGAAGATGAATCAACTCAAAGAGAAATGTTATCGAATATTAAATAACATATTCTGTAAAAGTTCCAGTCATTTTAGTGACAAACGTTTCTAGAGATGGTTTACAATAGCTTCTTTTAAACAAAAGAACATCATTCTTAAATCTACAAACCAACACGTCTATTTTGAAGCTTATCACCTTAAAGTATTATTATCAAATGTATAGATATAAAAGTAGTGAAAACACAGATTTTAAATGTAAGACATTAGACATAATGAAGATATGTTACATTTAAAATTTGTGCTTTCAGTACTTTAATGTGGTAAAACACGTAACCATATATGGTTGCAAAACATATATCAATATATAACTTGTACATTTAAGTATATATAATGCTGAATGTAATTTTTATGGGAAAATATGAAAAAAATCTATTTGTGAAAAAGGACTGCTAGTTAACAACAATTGTTAATCAAACTTTTGTAGCTAATTTTTTTCTTCGGTAATTCTCAAAATCTCTCCTCATCAGACATAAAAACAAGTTAAAATCGGTGAAAGAAAGCCCATAAAAACATTATAGCTACACCTCTTAACAGTCCAATTAACTTTAAAGTTATAAAGCTTAATTTATAATCATCAAGTAGGGCAACAGTAATTCTGCTTTTATCGGCCCTAAAACTTAACTTTCCACTAACTTGACCGACAATTGATGCATTTCTAGAATAAAGAGCACTAATTTGGTACATAATCAAATATCATAACTACAAAACTTAAATCATCTAAATTACAAGTCCTTAATGAAATCACTGTTTGCTTGACTAAATCAATCGTGCAAAAAAAATTTTGGACCGAACTTGAAGACTGTGCCATATATTTGTTGGATTTAAGTAATTTTTTTTTCTATGTGCTTCACTCATATTGCTTTTTACTGGTCATATATTGTGCTCAATAAATATTGCTGGTAGATTACAGTTAATAATTCCTTTTGAACCTTATTGGTAATTTGACTTTCTTTATTTAAAAAGGTACAGACACAAATTTCAAAGAATTTTTCTCTACACCCTTACCATTTCTCAATAACATTACATGAAGAAATTTTGGCTAGAAGTAATAATTCGTTAAAGATTTTATTTCTTTTAAATTCGCTTATAAGATTCTTTTTGCAAAAATTGATACTCTTGACATTGTTTGAGTAGAAGGCGAAACTTTTAAAGTTCTATCTTCATTTTGGAATATGTAAGATGATATGAAAGCGGTACCGATATTCCCGACAGAAGCAATGGTTCCGGTATCCCTGATAGAAGCAGCGGTGCCGATATCCCTGGCGCAAGCAGCAATTCCGGTATTTTCTCTCCAGCAGTTGCTGTCCAAATATGAACCACAGATTTCTGTGGTTCTGAGAATTTTTTCCATAATATATATATATAAAATAAAAAAAAAAAAAAGAACAACAAATTAATAGATCTAAACATGGCAATGTGAATTTCTTGCATAACCAAATTATCATAAACACTACCTTTCTAAAAATTTTCCTCCTTTTAATTTTTCACCGCTGCAACGACAGTGGAGATCAGTGTTTAAAATCGGAGCCTCTACTACACTACTTTTCCAAGAAAAATAAATGGTTATGGTCTAAGAAAAATGCGCGTTCTATGAGTTACGCAAATGATTAGGTTATATCATAAAGAGTGCGGCTCATATATTGTTATCAGAGTTTTTGATTTTTTGACTGGCAAGGTTGACTTATCATTGATTTCTACTGTACATTAAACTTTTTTTTTAACATAAATAATAAATATTAAAAGTTTTAACAGTCATCAGCTGTAAAAACGTTATCGAGCTGTCTCTCCCACCACTATAGCGTTCACCTTGCTTTTCCGAAAGTGTAATCTCTAAGATCCTTTGATTCAACAGCATTTTTTGGATACAAGACCTACAATTCCTTTGGACTGTCTATCTCCCAAGTAGAAGGCGTAATGTTTAGATTAATTAATTTCTTCTTTGAAGCATCAAGGCCTATTTTCTTTGCATATTTTATTAACAACTCATCACATTTTTTTTTTTTGAATTCTTTCAATCTTAGAAGGCATATTTAAATCGAAATTAAGTTATGAATTTTCACGTGCATTCGTGCGATGGGAGGTGATACCGTAAAAGAAGAAGCATGGTCACGACGGCCCTCAAATGTGATAGTATAATCTATAGGTCATGTATAAAAGCAGGCCCAGTACCGTAAATCGCTGAGCAAAATTTTATACAATTCGGACTGGATGATAGTTGCTCCAAGATAATTAAACCTGAATTTTTACTAAAATTTACAATATCTAATAATTTTTAAACAAAGATTTTTAAAACGCAAAAGATAGGAAAGGAGTAGCTTACTGAAAAAACATTTATCTACAGATGGAAAAAGAGATTAGTTTAAATAAAAATAATAATAATAATATACTTAGATCAGTGATAGGATTTAGAAAAATTTTAATCAGCAGATCTGTACTCCAAGCGGTGACCTCCTTATACACGTTATTGCTATTTTAGTGGAGTTCACGATATTTGAGGTAATTCTCGCTAGTCCAAAAACTACATCAGATTATTTTTGTGCCCCTTTGTTAATAATGGAAAAGTCGAAGGATCGTTTTTTTTAATCATACAGAGTATTGTTACACTCTTCCTTTGTAATATGTTCAGGTTTAAATGATACCTTTTACCTTGCAAACGGCTCCTACATGTTTGATATAACAGTATCTCTAATATTTTTCCTATTTAGTAGTCAAAGAATCTTGGAAAAAAATATGGATTGCCATTAATATACAAAGGAACACAATTTTTGATTTTTCTACTCATAGAGATTGGTCACGTGATTGATCTTACATGATTATTGCCATGACATTTGCTTCCTGTCATTCATTTTTTAATGACTTGTTTTATGGATAAAAGCTTCAATGTTGGCCTTATGTTCAAGCAGAGTTTGCCTGATACAGATTTTTTAATCAATCTTTCTATGTGGGAACATTGCCTGGATAACAAAAAAGAAATCCTATTTTGCAAAGTAATTTACCTTAATATATTTCGATTTACTTCTTGCTTATTTTTACTTAAACGGCAGGTAGTATTAAACACAAAAAACACTTTTGATAGTGTAAGACATTCCAATGCTTTTTTTTTAGAGCAACAGAATTTTCATATGTCCAGGAAGACAATGCATTGTAACTTCAAATTTTGTTTTTTCATTTTCATTTCTTTCTTCAGATGACATTTTAATGCTAAACAAAAATGTTTTAACTGAATTATTTTCTGCTTTTGATATTTTTGTGGTGTGTTTTTTGAATAGAAAATTGACTTAAATTTTCCATTCATTTTTTTTTTTAACATTAAATATGATTAAATTTTATTCAACTAATGTGAAATATACACCAAGATGGACAAATCTTACTGAAGCACACTATCAAGCAACGTTACAACAATTTAAGAAATATTATAATTCTACCTCTTGCATCTGCTGCTACTGATCAAGAAAGTAATATCAATTGGCGAAATTTGAGATCAAAGGTAGGTTAAAAATATTCAGGCTGAGACAGTTAATCCTTTCGGGTTTAATAAAGACTAAACTCTTTTTTTAAATTATTTAACTTTTTTAAATTATTAAAAATTTCTTCATAACAAAAGAGATACGATAAATTTAATGTTATGTATTTAGCAGGCTATCAAAAACCTTTAGTTTTCCTTTGCTTTTTGGATTATTCACAATGGTCGGAGTGCATAAAAATTTTAGGCCCTTAGATAAAAATTAGCTGCATTTCAGAGAAATTTTAAACAGATAGATAGATAAATTTTCAAACTTACCATTGTATCTCTCGTTAAAAAGTCCCCGTTGGTGTATTCTGTATTAACCACATTGTGTTTACTAGCAAATAATAGCTTTGTGTAAATTTTCACAGTCCTTTTGTGAATACACCAACTAATTTCCCTAAGTAGTTAATGTCGTTAAAAGTTAATTAATAAAAAATATCGGTATAAAAATATATCGGAAGTTTGAATAAAAAAAAAATTTATAATGTTCTTATCGTTTTTAAAGCACGTCGTGTTGAAGTTCCTTGTTGTGTAAAGTGAGTTTTTTAGGGTTTTTTTTTTTTTTTTTCCTTATTTTATATGTTTGGTTTTTAAATAAATCAGGATAAGTAATTAAGTAAGTAAGTAATTAAGTAAGCAAGCAAGCAAGCAAGCAAGCAAGCAAGCAAGCAAGCAAGCGAGCGAGCGAGCGAGCGAGCAAGCAAGCAAGCAAGCATATATTATATATTCTACGTATTATAGATCTTATCTTATCTTATATATGAATATATTTTTATAAATATTGGATCTCATGCAAATTTATTATAAGCAAAGCTTTTTGAGCAATAAATTTACCACCAAGATCGTATTCAGCATGTCTGCCAATAAGGTAAGTATTTTGAAGAAAATTCTAAAGGCTAAAATTTCTCAAACTTTTTCCTACTTTAGGAAGTGGCTTAGTTTCTTGTAAAACATTATAAGTTTATTTGATAAAATATAAAAGCAATTTTCTGCTTAGCATGGTCTTGCATTTTTAAAATATTTTTTTCCATTATTTGATTTCAAAATAAGAATTATAAAGTATTAACGTGATATTCTTAAACATTTCTTTCTCAATCAAATTGTATAATCTAACAAATCGTGATATCGTACCACGTGAATAAACAATTCTGATTGGTTAAGTTTTATTGATATTTCTAGAACAATGTATATATGAAAGACTTATCACGCTTGGTACGGCAAAGTAGCTGAACAGCGGATATAAAGTGGGACGGGACGTTCTTGTTTCTTATCCATAAAACAATACAAGGAATCAAGTTGAACTGTATATAAATTTATACAAAAAAAGTTTTGCTGCAATTATGGGGAAATACAAACATAATAAATCTCTTCAGAACATTTTCAAAATATTTATAAAGTTATCAGAAGAAATGGAAAACTCGTTATTGTTCCCATCACTACTTACGGATATACCAGTCGCAGAGGATCTTTGCAAAGATGTTTTGATAGAAATTAAAGATTTTAAAGACTTATACCATACACTCATTTCATTAAAACATGGAGTACTTTCAGGAGATTCCAATTGGTATTACAGCAACATTCAAAACCTGTTGAAACATAAATTGATTTCCAAATCGTTTGCTGTGATGGAGCTTATAAGAGAAGCAACAGTTGTGGCAGGTCTCGTAAAGAATATTTACAGCAGTTATGTAGATAAATTACCGCAAAAACTTAATAAAGACGATAACATTGACCGCATTATCAGAGTCGTTCGAAATGTGGATATCATTCAAGTTATAAAAGATTATGACGAAATGATAAATGAGCTGCAATCAATAATTTTAATCCCATCCCTTTTACAAGATTTTTTTGACTCAGATCTCAACGAATATATCAAAACTACCTCGTTAAATATCAGTCAAGATTGTGATCTAAAAACTATTTTTGAAGTTTTATGTGATGTCAGGGACGAAATATTCGTTCCACAAAATCTGTTAAATAATGTAAAAGATAAAAGTATAGCGCATATCACAGATTTACACTCATCACTTAAACTGTTGGTAGAGCTTTGTGTAACCGTAATGGAAGTGTACCAAGTGGAATTACAAAAAAGTATGGGTACTAAGGAAATCATTTGGAAAACGGACTTACATCGCACGCTCATTGATGATGAGATTGAGTCACTCCATTTCTCTCTGTAAAAACTGAACAAAAACAATGAGAGAACACATTATTTGCAACAAAAATATGAATTATGCATTGATGTAATAAAAAATTATGTAAATATTTTTGTATCTACGTTTCATTTGATAAAAAAAAAAAAATAACATTGTTTTATTTTTATTTTATTTTTGAATTATTATTATTGGTAAAATTCACAGCTAGCATGAAGATGAAAATTGAAAAATGATTTTTGTTTCTTTCCCGTTTTGGCATTTTTTCCCACGTGATAAATAAATATATATA